>WFMF01000005.1:746982-841606 GCA_011033025.1 Beroe forskalii
ACTTACTAAAATGATATCACTGATTTTGTCACTTTGACAAAATTAAATTTATGAATTTGATACAAGAAATCTGATGAGTCTTTCAAAACATAGGTAATTCTACAACTAACTGTTTAAATAAAGTCTGACCAAGCTGCTAGATTTTCAGTGGTGAACCACATCCAGAAGTGATTAAACTTGCCAGGGTAATTCACTGGGGTTTATGAACTTTGTATTGTACAATCATACCTGGCCAGGATTCTTCTTTAACCATCCAGGATGCAAGACGCTGACTTATATCACCTGCCTTCAATGAAGTTTCCACCCATTTTTCAATGATAATATTGATCTCCTTGATTTTTAGGAATGGGGGAGGTGTCTTGAGCTTCATTAATAGGGGTGAATGTGTCCTTGTCCCCTAGATGTTCCATAACTTTCTGTTCATAGTTGTCTTGTGTGTCTATGACCCAGCCAGTGCCCTTATCAAAATACCTAAATACAGAGTCATCCCAACTTTGGAGCTGCTTCAATATATATATTTTACATTCCCCTGGAATAGCCCCTGTAATATGTTCTTACGAAAAAATATGAGATACTTCGCTACCTATAACCCCGTAAAATTTCTGTTCAATAAATTGTTGATGTAAGCTCATTCTTCTCTTCTAATATAATACGTGTTTGTTTGGACAACTAAATCGTTTTTTCAAGCAATGCTCTCTCAGCGAAAACCTCTATCAATAAATAAATATATATTGATTGAATTCAAGTGGTAATTTACAACTTATGGATTCATATATTTATGAAGATATATTTTAACCATTTCTAAATACCTACATAGTAAGAAATCGTCATTTATTTCAATCCAAATCGTTTATTAACAAGGAAAGTGAATCGTAATAAGGAAAGGGAGCTGGTTAGAATTAAACTGTAGTTTATCGAGCATATTCCCAAGTATTTGCCATTTGGGAATGTGAGATAAAAACCAAAGCAAAATACTTAAGTGTTTTTCTCAGCTTCGAGATATGGGAGAAATAAACATTTTAATCTTAAATGCTTCAGTTTATACCTCGTAGTTCAGTGAATTTACCACAGAATTTCAAAAAATGGCAACCACTTAACCATAATTTGATTCAAATTTTAAGGTTTCTTCTTATTTTTCATAGAGCATCACGGATACCTCCAAATTCAGAAAATCGTTGCACTCAGTTGTTGAATGTTGATGGGACTATATATAAAAGAGAGGCCGGGTCAGAAGGTCCGCAAGAGGATAACCTCAGGCCGGGACTGTGCCTGCTTCTGACCTCCGAGGCGGTGAGAGGTGAGGGTGAGTGATGATGATGTGGGAGGTTTGAGGGGGTGACTAATGATGGGTCTACCAAATTTAGTAAATGGAGTCCAGCCCGTCTATATGGTTTAACCTGAATAAACTACTCAAATAATGAATTTCTATTCGAAATTCCTGAATTTATAATGTTTTACCACTCCTGAATTAAGAATTTAACTTTCGAGATGTTTATTTTCGGCCCTTATAGTATGGGGTTATGAAATCTTATTCCGCTGGGCCTTGGCTAAACTTATCCCAATTCTTTAATATCGGGAATGTATAAGTGAACTCGCAGAATACCGAAATAATCATTTCATTAACAGATTAGCGTACTTCTTGGCCACTGTAAAATTAACCTGTGGGTAATACGCCGTCGATACACAATTCCAATCTTCAGCCTCTCTATAATGCGAGGTGTGAGTGTTTTTTAGTACAACCCCAGTGTACCCCTTTTTTCAGATATTTTCTCCCCTCCATTGTGTGTAGCTATATTTGTATTGTCAAAAGTACCACTGCAAGAGTCAGAACGATTAGTCAGAAAAAGGCGAGCGACGATTAAATGGAATTTTCTCAAGTGAATAAAAACCCGACAGTCATCAGCCAATGGGAACGATTCTTAGAGATCACGTGCGCCACATTGACCAATCGCGTTGATCTGATTGTTTTCTACTTCTCAAATTGAAGTCTCTATTTTTTGGAGCTTTATTTACTAAATTGAATAGTCATTCAACACAAAAGCAGCGCTAAATGAGATGCACACCTCGCTGTTTTTAAAATTTAAAATGACAATTTTATATTTAAATTGACTTTTTGGGTATAACACACATATTTTAATTTTCATAAAATGCATTTTACTTATCATTATTATATGGTCAATTAGTTGCGTCAGAGTGAAATTTATTAAAATTCTAGTGCGTACACTTTTTTGAAATTAGAAATAACAGAGATCTGCGTCATATTAGACTCCCCCAAAATTTTATTCAGGGCCCTGAATAAATTCTCTTCGTGTGCTGGAGTTTTCTGAAAGCAAAATCTTTCTGAGAATAAAGCAAAAACGTTAAAAATCGAAATTTGTCCCATTCCTGTCTTTGAATTGCAAACATAGCGACCTTTAGGGCAGTTTGCAGATTGTCTAGCAGTTAGTTACTCCAAGTACCACTCGCAGTGAGGTGGTTTACTAAGCGCCCTCGCACAGCTCGGGTGCTATAAGCTCTCAAAGTTAGCTGGCATTCAGGCCCATAGCCACGGGGGGCCGTGGGGGCTGCAGCCCCCTCGGAAAAATGGGAACCTACCAAAATTTTGCTCTAATTTTAAAGAATATCGTTATGACCGGTAATATTCGTGTTATGATGATATTATTGTGTGAATGCTACACTCGATATATTTAAATCTCAAAAAAGTCTGGAACACCCAATTTTTTCCAAATTTTCCGAGGGCTAAGACCAAACCCCTGCCGTACCTTGCTCACTGTGAAGGTCCTTACCCTGAGAAATCTTGGCTACGGGCTGCTGGCATTATCTTGTTACAACTCAATGAAGACCTGGAAGATAACCTCCAGTTGTCTGATTCTTGCTCGGTTTCTTGAGCATTTCTAAACTCCATGATAATGATTTAAGTTTTAATTCATTTCTAACCGGAAACCGTTTCAATTGATTCCGGGCGACTGTGGCAGTTATTGGCAGACAAGTCTCTTGAAAGCTCACTGTCAAGACATGGGTGGGGTGCAGCTCAAATGAGGGATAAATGTAGGTCAGTATCAATATAGCTTAATATCTTCAAAATTCAACTGTTTTATTGATCAAATTTTCAGGTCAACTCGCTGTGCCTATAATATGAAATATTTTAAAAGCCACCTCTTGAACATAGAACCTATAAAATGTTGTCTCGAAACATCGTCCCGATGAAGGTACTTTTTCATCTGGCACTTCGTAGCACACTCTAAATCTCTTGGATGCAACAAATATAAAGGACATCTTCCATCTGGACTATTTCAATTCAGTACTTCTCTACAGTATGGATAGTGGAACTATTTTATTCAGTAGGATTTGGTGTCGTATACTCCATTCCATTTCATTGTGTTGGTACTGCTTCCAAACACAATGAAGATAGAATAGTGCAGGAAGCTATTAAAGCATTCAAACTTCCATGTTCAAAAGCACGGAATATGCTATATATGCCCAAGGATTTGGGGTTATTGTTCAATTTTTGATAGGACGACTCTAAAATGTTCCAGATTGTGTCATGCGAAATATATTTCAGTTCTTGAGAATTGGCACGATTCAAATCCGTGATTATAATAATCTTTGCATATAAAATAATTCATACATGATCGCTTCAAAATATTCAATTGAGTCTTTTTTACTTTTTAGTGCGCTTCCGGGCCAATATGGAACATTCTCAAAATATTCTTTGCGAAGTGTCAATCAATGGCTCTTCTGAATTGACTGCGAGATCGTGTCATTATTCTTCTTATGAATTGATTACGAAATCGCGCCATAATTCCTCCGAAATCCGGCGTCTACAAATTTGGTGCCGATAATAAACCAGTAAATAGTTTGAACATTCTGATTGATTGATTCCGTTTGGGAGACTATTAACTTCAACTATTTAAACTGTGGATAGTTTGAACGTCGTTTTAGCATCTAATGGTTATGCGTCTGGAGAACTATTATTATTAGTTCCCCAGACGCTTAGATTAACTATTACTCGCACCTAGTGACATTTTCCAAGCCGATTGACCGAATTTAATATTGTACGATTAACAAACGAATGGGAGTGTTATATCGAAAATTATCACACGAGGCGTCAGCCGAGTTTGACAATTTTCGATATCACACGATCCATGAGTTTGTTAATTGTATTATTACCCGACAAAACAGTACTCCCTACTTTACTGGTCTGACGACCCTCGTCTGAATTCAACGTTTTTATAGATTATCGAGTGCTCCTTCATAAAATCAACAATTTATTTGACGATATTCTGCTCTATTATTCCGCCACTGTTCAGTAGTCCTATAAAGGACTGATATATCGATAATTATCACACTGGAGTTTGAGCCACGGGAGGGTAATAATGGAAATCCAAAAATCCAAAATAATAGACAATCAGCTTTTCATTGCTACCCTTGAAATTGTTGTTACACGGCCATAGATGTGTTCTCGTGACAAAACAGAAACATGCAAAACACACCATGTTACCTAGAAAACATTACCACTGAATTTCTCAATCAAAAAACTAGCCCAGCATGTATCGGTTGAAGTTGGCCGACTTTTAACCGTAAACCAGCCATAAAACCAGCCACCGGTGGCTATTTTATTGCATAGATTATCACATTTTGCTGATTTCGTAGTAGCCTATGCCGGGATGGCCGAGTGGTTAAGGCGCTTGACGACTAGGTAGTAGGAATCCAGGTAGTTGAATCCAGGCCAGAAACCTTTTAAAGAATTTCACTATTTACTGCGTTTGCTCCATGATCCTGACCCATCAATTTGAGTTATTTGAACGAAAATTGGTAATTGTATGGCAATATAAAGCTATCAACCTGGGACTATAAACCCTAAAATTCTTTATGACAATAACATCATCATTACCGAACTTTTCTCGCCCATGTTTTATGAACCACTGTGTGTCATGAACAGTGGGTTTTCATGTTATTTACGCAACGTACGGAACGTACGTAGCCAGTTTATTAATAAAACTAAGCGTATTCATATATGTGTGTTTTTAGGGGAAGTGGAACGTGTCTTGGGTCTTGAGTACAACAGTGGTGGGATACGGAACATCGTCCAATCAGGGCGCTGTATCTGATGAGCGTTAGCCAATGAAAGACCTGCGTCTCGATCACGTGACAGCAACCCACCAATGGCAGAGGAGCATCAACCAAGTTTTCAGAACGTTGGTTACAAATAAATTGGTAAGTTTGAACGTGGGTGATCAGTGATTGCTTTGAAATATAAGAAGGGGACGTTCACTCTGGTGTACATTGCGACACACAGATAAATAGGCTATGTAGGTTTAAGGTTAATCGGTTTTATATATGTAGGTTTTTTGAAATATATATGTGATATATTTATGCTAAACACCAGGGGTTTATGAATTCTCTGAGATGGTGAGCTCTTAAATAAAATGAATGCTAGAAAATCTTAATTTTCGAACAATTTCCTGCTAAAATTTACGATTTTCATACCAGACTTCATAATTGAAATATATTTTGAAATATTTCACCGGTCATCCAGCTCTAATTGAGATTGTGAAACGTTTGGCTTTGAACGGATTTCCGTTTGGAGGAGGTTTTCTTAATAATTTCTGATTAAAAGACATTGAGCGAAGACTGAAGAATCACCTAATTTCGCAATTAATTTCCTTAATGAAAAACATTCGAATTTTTAAATTCTTGACGAAAATCATCACATAAGTCATGAATGATAATCAATGAAATGGCGTACCAGTCAATCAAACCAAAATCCTCGGTACCGAATGATACGAAGATTATCGCATATTCCAGGCCTATTTTGCCGATTAAATGTCTTTTTGCCCCTCTCAAATTAATGAGATTCCTATAGATCAGTGGCGATTGAAATAACCATTTTTTGCACCAGGAACATAGCAACAATAAATCTAATTCATTAATACTTGTTCTTCGTTGGAAAGTTTTACCTGGTACTGCATTCTGCACAAAAGTCCCCTGAGCAGTATAAGCATGATCTCAAATTTAGATTATAAAAATTAATTTGATAAACTATACCAGTTGCTCAGATGAAAACTATAGCCCCCGGTGGGCGCCCATTTTAAACCCTGACGATGCGGATTATGCATTGCATTCTCTGAAAAGTTTCTAAGTTTCTTGAAAATGGCTAATTGGGCTTAATTTTTCTGCCAGATGCATACCCTGGTGACAATGAAATTCCCTGGCCGTTTTTGCCATTCAAAACCCTGATGATGATATCACACCATTTTCCCCTGTTGAACCGTTCAATGATGCTTGCTATATCCTAGGATTTGTGTTTCCTTGACATTGACCAATCACGGTTTGCAATTCTCTCCAAATGTTGCAAGTTTTAATCAACGGTTTTTGATTGTGACAGGGAAACGCGCGCACAACAGTGGTTGATTAATTTAAAAGTTTAATCAATGTCAATATATTCCACGCACCATCCCCTGTTACAGTTCAACAGTTTGCTTGGGGTATATTGGTTTGCACCTATTTCAATTCTGAGGGCCCGTGTCGCGGTTTTCCTTCACCACTTTGTTGACATGTTTTAATCAACGGTTAATCATCTGACAGGGAAAGTGTTAAAAGAGGTGTATTTTTACATAGGTTTTAAAATGTTCTGAAAAGTGAAGAATTTTTTAAAATCTTTTGTGCTTGAGAAGGCCATGAATTTCCTGTCATAATAATCCTGTATATGGTCATGAGAATGATTTGGGTTCTCAAATGGACCACAAGATGGCTTTAGAAATTTCTCGTTTGCCAGTTTATAGCTCAAAATCAGTTTCTCTGATCGGCTGCTTTTAAAAAAATATTTTCTGAAAAGTCAAAATTTAAAGAATTATTTAAAAAAAAAACTCAATATCTTGAGACAGAATCTTTAAATTCTGTCATATATGGTCTTTTCCAAAATGAAAAACCCTCCTTGCTGGACTCTGGAATATTTTGTGCGCAGTTGAGTCAATTTTAGTTTCTCTAATTACATCCCAATCCTGCGAAGTTTTAAAAAGAAACGAGGTCAATATCATGAATAGCTAAAATTTTTCAGAATAACAATAACCCTCCTAGCTCTACTTGTTTGTGTAAACTTGCCGAATATTTTGATAAAATTACATCCACTCCTGCGAAGTTTTACCTCCTTACAGTTATGTAAACTTGCCGAATGCTTTGATAAAATTGATCAAGTACTGTCTTGAAGTTTTACCTCCCTAAAGTTACTCAGTTATGTAAACTTGCCGAATGTTTTGATAAAATTGATCAAGCAGGTATTGTCTTGAAGTTTTGCTGTCAAGTATTTTACAGATTTGATTGTAATGCCACGTACCATAGTTGCACGAGTTGTCGTGTGTCAGGAAAACAAACTCTTCTCAATCTCTATATAGCTGACTGTTCTGATATGACGTCATTATCATGGTATAAAGTAGTGAACTGACAAAAAATGGCTTATTCTGCACGTGCAATGAGTCTTCTTCGTGTGTGTGATATAGATTGGAAATTAAACTGGAAACAGTTATATATACCCACGTGACAAATCTCACTGTCCAATCAGATTCCTCCCTCTGATTCCCCTCAGCCAATCAGATTAATCCCTCTGATTCCTCTCAGCCAATCAGATTATTCCAACTCCAACCAATCACGTTCACTGATCTACTCCTGTATAATATATACTTCATACTTCATAAAAGTGCAGTACGTTGCATTTACTTATTACGCTGGCTGCACACTGAATAATCTATAAATGAGTTTGATTTTAAATACCGATGAACTTTGCAGTATAGCGTACATATATTTGCGCTTCCCTCGACAAATATACCCGGATTTTACGTCATCAATTCTCCGTTTTGAGCTTTGATAATGACGTCATTGTCCAGATACTACTCTTCACGAATACTGCTTCGTGTGGGTCTGAGAATTAATTTAGCGTGATTGATAAACGTATGAAACGTACCCCAAGCGTGACTAAACCTTGAGCTGCCTCGTTACAAACACAGCAGGAATATGTGTTGACACAGTTCTATAAGTATCGGCAGATGAGCACTTTGTCAAATCTCCGATTCGGCGTTGATCAGCGCCGATTTACCGCTGATAAGCGCTGATCAGCGCTAAGGACCACCGATAAGCGCTGATCAGCGTCGAGTCGGCGATTTAACAAAATGTTCATCTGCCCAAATATCAGCAGTGCTCAGTGCTCACCAGTAGGATCATGGAATCATAATATTTATTTAAAACATTAAAATGTTCAAATCGTAATCTAAATGCTCAAAATATGTATTGCAATAATAAATTTACAAAATCACTTTTTAATTTATCCTACTTAACTTAGTTTCCTACTTAACTTAGTATTGCGACATATGGGAACCCAACACAGTTAAAACCATAGTTACATGGTTCCCCTTATGACATTTTAGTGCACGATCAATCAGCTATCACTTATCAGCGCACGAATTTACGTTCAACTCATTGATTGATGTCAAATGGACCTGTGGGTATGCTTATACGCTGTCGAGATTGTGAGTGAAGAAGAAGTTATTCGGTGTCATAAACCAATTCATTTTAAACTTAAAGTCACCACTTTATACGATAAAACGTGAGACCAGAAGATGTCGTTGACCGACGAATTAGATTGTCGGTACAACTGGGTCAAAAGAAAATTTAAATCTGCCACTCTTCTCATTGAAATCTGCAACTCTTATTTGGAACTTAACGACCCGATCCGTAAAATTAGTTAATTTATCGCTTTATGTCATGATCACTTCATCCCAATCAGCAAACCATACTTCTAAACTAAAGTAGCCTTCTCATTTCACTCTTGATTTCTGTTCACCAACATTTACCCTTGAAGAAAGGTAAACCCTCTTTTTCAGTTCATAATTAATAGAAATATTCTTCATGGTGACTTGGTGTCTTACAGGAACAATTTCGAAATTAAAAGTATGTATCTAATTACTTCCAATCAGACGCAAGTTTTGTGTGAAAATTTCTTATTTACAAAATTATACTCGCAAAAACACGCCTTATCGGTACTCAGGGGGTCTGAATGAATATTACGAAAAATGTATCATTTTTCTTCCAATGAGAAAAGAAAGTTCATATCACGAGTCAAGATAAGTATGTCACGTGATCACGTGAAGGAATTGTTTTCAATAGTGCAGACAGTTCTAATTATGATTTGAATTTTCAGACTTCGTCCAAACTGATATCGGAATACTCAAAAGTTTTCCTGCGTCATCCAATCAGCGAACCATTTGAGCTCCATTGTCCAATCAGAAGGCTGGAATCTGGCACGTGACCAGATTTCAGCCACTCACATATATTGAATTAGGTTCGAGACCGTTGTGTTCAGGTG
This sequence comes from Beroe forskalii, assembly GCA_011033025.1. Classification (NCBI taxonomy): domain Eukaryota; kingdom Metazoa; phylum Ctenophora; class Nuda; order Beroida; family Beroidae; genus Beroe; species Beroe forskalii. The sequence continues at coordinate 756,341 of WFMF01000005.1, forward strand.
AGACCAATCGACTTATGGCAGATGTCCCTGATTTCTGATAATGTAATTTTGTTAAATTAATGAATTGGAATTTGGAAATTGTATGTGTTCTGGTGGAAAATATCGGCTTTTCACTAATCACCAGATATAATGATTCTGAAAACATGGTTAAAGAAAATACTTCAGATTAAAGCTGTCTGGGAAAGTTTGGAGTTATGCCAAGTAAACCCCCACGGCTTTGAATGCCATGGTTTATATCTCGAATAATAAATATTCTTGCCTGAGTTTCATGAACAATCGTTCTGTAAAAACAAATCAATGAAGCTTCCCATGAAGCTGGCATTTCATCGAAGTCAGATCATCAAAATTTCGCTCTACCTTGTGCTAGTGCTACTTCAAATTTTAAAATTTCGCCGTTACCTAAGGAAGACAACAGAACCATTTCCCCAAAAAATATATATGCCTCATGATATTTCTTACAAAACCAAGCATACATGCCATGCCATCTTAAGAAATATTATAATCAATATATTTATTTATATATAACAATTTACGTCACTTCAATGTCTTAATTCGAGTTTCAGACGCTGCTCCAGACGTTAACCACTTTGATTAAATCTCATTTAATTTGGCAGTATTTTCGCAAAAATTAAGTTGATATATTTACATGTTCTTAAAATTAAATGGGAGCCCAAGAAAATCTAAATTTCGATAAGTATGACAGCTCCATGACATTTTTGGATGATTAAATTATAAAAATGCACCAATATTAGTCCAGTGTTCATATTAATTTTATTGAAATTTTCGAACATGGAATTTGAAAATTTATTTTTCAGCCGATGTCTTTAAAATTCTGGAGTATGGATATCACCAAAATAGATCATTGCATGATTGAATTGCATCATTCTTGGAAATCACAAATTCAATGATTTTAACATTTAATCACTTTTCTAATTAACCACAATAATTAACCATAAATTTGAAAACTTTATCAGTTAAGCATTATAATGCAAATGGAATTCATTCCCGTGACTGTTACGTTATTAATAATTGGTAATATTCGGGAAACAACTTGCTAATCTCTGTCTCGCCTGGAAATTCGGGAAATTGTGGAGCTAAAGTTTCGATCTCCGCCAGCGGGAGATGAATCTGCGAGAGATCCTTAAGTGTAACTTACCCACAGGTCCATTTGAAATTGACCAATCAGCGGGCTTGTTGAAAATAAACTCGCGCCATGATTCGTCCATGCCATGACGATGTCTTACTACCCCGAGGGGGAGCCCCCCCCCATCCGCTGCACATGGGGTGTTCTACTCTGCTGGAAGGAGTAACTGCCTACCTCACGCAGTTCCTTATTTGCCTTTATTTATCTGGCCCCTATTTGACTGGCCCTTATTAAACTGGCCCTTATATAACTGGCCCTTATTTAACCGGCCCTTACTTAAGGGCAAAAAAGACACTGAGATTTTGTTCATTGGGTTGGTTAAAGGGGCTGGTTAAGGTCGGACCGGTCAAATTAAAGGCCAGTTAATTTAGGTCAAATAGAACTTTTAAGACTTGCCCCATGCAGGGTTAAATTCTCTTAACACGAGAATGACCTAAATCATCTTATGAGACTTAGATTTGGGTCTTTTGATGTAATTTAGTAAGTTGAAATGGGTTTTAATGGCCATTTTATAGCATAAAATCCTTGATCAGTGCTTCTTTGGGAGGCAGGGAAGCCAGCTGAGGCCAGGGAAACAGAACCATTTGCTTGAAATGTTTTTTAAATTTTTCCTTTTAACCGTGTTCTTCAAATATTTACGTCCCTAAATTGCGTGGATTTCTTTGCAATTAAAATTTTTCTTCCAATTGTTTCTGCACCACATGACGGGAGTAATGGACTTAAAAACGATGGAGCACGAATCTTTGACTTCAAAAGTAATTTTTGTCGAATTTCTTTAAATTCGTCTCAGAATCTCATATTCGAATTCTTCACGTTGGCTCCGATTATATTCTTTGACGTATGAAATTTTCTTTTGCAGAATTAGCATTTGATAACGATGAAGGCGTCTGATATTTATCTGCCTGAGCCAACTGCCACTTTGGCGCGTACGCTTTGCAAGGCCATTACGTGGCCATTTTTTACGAAACAAGTTTATAAATTTGTCTCGTAAGGAAACTATGAACTTAACTGCTAATCACGTGTTAGCTGCTAGAAGTTGTAATTTCATGAATTTAACTTCTAATTCTTGATGCGATCAATGATTGTCATGAGGCTCAATCAAACCAACTCATGGTATCTGTACCCAGTTCGCCATTCTGAACCCAGATAATGACGTCACACTCACCCACCTATATTAAACCACCTATAATCATTGCAATATGTATCTTCACATATGCGTGTTATGCGCTCTTCACTCCTTTTCACACCTCTTTTTCACTGAAATGATCAAATCAGGCACAATATCTCACTGTATGTGATCTTCTCACCCGTTATAATTGCGCAGCTTCTGGTATGACAGCCAATCACATCAGCGAATTGAATACCCGGAACCAATCAACGCGCGAGTTTGGAATCACATGACTTTTATATATGATTTCCCACAAAAAACTGAAATTAGCACCTGCGCATTAATCAAATAATTTCTCTCCTAATCACTTTACAATTCCACGAATCTCAGTACCCTGCTTGTCACGAGTCACGTGACAAGTTGTCACGTGACTTGTTTAGATAGATTTAACTGGTTTATATCCAGTCTAATTTTCATAGCCCAGCGACCCAGCTATTTAGCACCCTCAAAAATATCTTAACGCCGGGCTGCACAATATACGCCGTTATGTTCGTCATAAAACACCATTTTACGCTATGATAGTGACGTCATGCCTAACGGCGTACTGTTTGCCACATTGCCTGGAATATTTGGTGCTGAAAATGGCACCTTTAAAACGAGGTATACCGGACATTTCTTGATTACAATTCGCACTCCGGCAGCAAACGTAGGTGACGTCATCATCATAGGTTCAAGTTAGGAATTGATGACGTCATATGGCTAGGTGTAAGGGACTGAATTCTCCTAGGTTCAATGTTATTATAGAGACTTGTTAGAAATTTGCCCCCAAGAGCCATATGATCAAAGCATTCCAGTTAACCGTTATATGTGCATTGGAACAATACATCTGAAGACTGGATCTGAGAAAGATTTCGGGCTTAAATTGATTTCTAGAGTTTCAAAAGGAACAGACCCGATATGAAAGCAAACATCGTATGTCCAAACTTTTTTTTCTATATTTAATTTTTCCTCATCACTAAAATGCCGCGTACAAAATGTGTGCACCACGATCTTTTGAAGTTCACGTTGACTATCTCACGTTCTTACTCTCCGTATTTAGTGCTTCGTTTAGAGAAAATTGCCCCAAAAATCCATCAACAATGATCCCTCTTGTTTCGACGAAATAATTCAGCCTCAAAACTTCGCGGGTCAGGGACGGAAGTTCGACACCCGGAAGTTCGACAACCCAGAAGTTAGACACTCTCACAGCTCGTCGAACTTCCGGGCGTCAACAGACTGAAGTTCGACAGTCCTAAAGCTCGACAGCAGGATCAGGTGTCGATCTTCCGGTCGTCAACAGACTGAAGTTCGACACCCAGAAGTTCGACACCCTTTCTAAGCTTTACTAAAAAGGAATTCGCCTTTTGCATTGAGTGCCCCTTTATACTAAAGGTAATTACAGGCTTTGGTGAGACTTATATCGATAGATATAATCAGACACCCAGAAGTCTGGCTCGTGGCAGTGAGGCTGCTTCAAGGCCATGAAGTTCCCTTAGGAGTCTGTATAGCCCACCCTGCCATCCAAGGTGGGCTTCCCAGTTCCCACTCTTTAAGTGCGGAATCCGATTTCCAAGGTGAAGGAGACTTCTTCATTGTTTACTTACATAGGATCCTAAAGAGAGGCATATCTTATTCTATCCTGTTGTTTCGACGTTTCGTCAGATGCCGAGTTCATGTGCAATTAAGTCACAATCAATGTTCTTCTCATGGGAACGGAAGTCTGATCAGTCCCGGAATCCAAATGGGGTCACAAGGAGTATCTACCGTATGTTCCTTGTCTCTAATCCTAATTAGGCCAGCTATCAAGCAGCATCTATCTTATGTTCCTGATCTCTGATGAGAGATATCTGTCGTTAGGGGACAAATGTTCCCTACTCCATTACCCTAACTACAAGTGTGCTGCAGAGTCAATCCAAAAACCAAAGTGTGCCGCAGCATCACCCTAAAACTGAAAAGTGTGCCCAAGAGTCCTGCACCGTAGTGACCAGTTCCGTAGAGTACTGTACCGTAGTGTTCCAACCCCGCCTTGGATGATCCTGATGGAGGTGTCTGTAGGGAGAGGAGGGGTTGGCTGAGAGGAGGAGGGAGGGTTGGTGGAGTGAGCAGGGTGGAGAGGAAGAGAAGGGTCTCCGTTGAGGACTGCATTGCCTGCAATTAGCATAGGGTCGCCCTCGCATGACCCTTTCGTATCACGTGTCCCCACCGTTGACATGAGATATGCACCCATCAGCCAACAAGCGGTATAGGATAGTGTCAGCTACGATCCGGTGGATCACATGATTACACCTTTTGTCCGAAGTCCCTCAGTGTCTCAGCAATGATCAAGCGCTCATCAAGTTCTATTGTCCCTCTTATCGAAGGTCACATGACGACTCGTACTGTAAACCTTATCAAATGAAGAATTTCACCGGTTCTCAACTGTGGGGAGCTTGTCGAACTTCCGGGCGTCAACAGACTGAAGTCCGACAGCCCTAAAGCTCGACAGTGTCTAACTTCTGGGTTGTCGAACTTCTGGGTTGTCGAACTTCCGTCCCCCAACCAAACTTCGCAACAATGATCTTTTCCACCCTCCTTCTTTCGATAAAAGTTGTTACAAACCGCGACAACAATGACCCCCTCAAATAATGGGCCTCCAAAAACGACGTCACTATCAGAGTTTATAATGGCACAAAATGGGGCTTCTGAGCCGCGTATTTTTCCTGCACAGGACGTTTTAGCAACAATGATCCCCTCTGTGTTTCTTGTTAATCTTCTTCCATCTTGGATGATCCATGGACATTGTCCTCTCTAAAAACTTTAACCATATAAACTAAACTCGTTAACATCGAATTTAACTTACATAACGCGGCCCAATCAAAATGCGGTATTTTCGCGTGAACCAATGGAAACACTCAGCTTCAATCACATGACCGAGCTATCGACCAATGGGGACGCTTCTAACCCAATCACGTGATATTTATCTCTCTTGACCTACGTTCTATGCGGTGAAATCCATGCTTTTCGAATTACTTTCTCATTTACAGCTCCCGTTGAGAATTAACACAGCTAGCCCCATGTGGGTAGCGTGCTAATCACTGCGAAGATTCGAGCTCCGATCTATAGTCCCGACCCAGAAACAGCTGGTTAAGAGTGACGTCATTATCAAGGCATAGAATGGGGCGTTGATGAGGTCAATTTCCGCATATTTTTTGTGAGCTCAACATTTTATATAGTTTTATTGGTCATGAGATAATATATAAATAAAATTGCAAAAGTTTCGAAACAAACGAATTTATTTAATTCCATCTATTTCACACCCCTTGACTGCGTAACTTATTATTTGACCATTTTAAATATTCCATAAGAAGTCGGTGTTATAATGACTTTCAGGTGGTCTCAGGTAAATTATTATTAAAATTAAATTTGGACCTTGTTAGATGCTAATTTTGTGAAAATAATAAGTGCTCCTTAATATGTTTCATATATAGCACGTATAGTTATGAGGAAATAGTTGCAAATTACAAGTAATTTTGTGATTCAAAATTATGGCAGACTTTTCTGGTTTGCAATGATTCCTGGGAGTTGAACTTGTATCTAATTAGCTCTGATGATTTAACCGCCCTTATAGAAGTATAAATATTATAATTAAGCATTACAGACAAAAACGCAAAGCTCCCAGAAACTTTGATGATTACGTAACTGTGATAAGTGACAAAAAGTTAATAAACGACCTTTCAGCTTATAGGGATCGTTCACATATTATTACATAATCATCAAGGGGGATGTGGGGGTATATTAAAATGATTACGTTTGATTACGTGGAAGGGGAGGGGCTTTTGGTGGTTAATTACGTAATCAAAGTATCCAATTTTCAACACAATTTTTGGAAATCTTTGCCCAAATTCTCGTGTTTTTGCAAAACTTTCAGAAAACCGATTTAAAAGCAACAATTTTGAGCAAATTTTTCAAAAAGTCCCTCACTATTATAATCAAAGTTTTCCAAAGTTGAACATGATCAATATTCGAGTTTTTACACTGTCTATTTTCTACATTGTTTGCTCAAGTAAGTGGGGGTGGGCCATGATTACGTAATATTCTCCTCAAGAGAGGGGGGTTGGGCTTTGATTACGTTTGATTACGAGGGGGAGTGAGGGGAGTTGAGAATTGCCAAAAATTGATTACGTAATATGTTAACGATCCCTTACGGTTTAAGTGAGCGCCGAACTTATCAATCAACATAAATAACGGGCCATGGTGACCTCAGGATCTCACTCATTTTTCGTCTTCACAAGGGAGAAGTCATTTTTTGGCCAAAACGGCTCTTTTTGACCCTTCAAAGTTAAATTTCCATAGATTTCTTATGGCTGACCACAAAATGATGAATCTGTTCCTAAGCCATGCGGTTGAAATCACTGCAACAATGATATTCGACCATTTTTAAACCCGTTCACCCCTTGAAAACAGTGATCCGAGTATCAAGTCATTTCTCATTTCTCGGGCAGAGACTTTACAGGCCATTCAGGTAAGACCTAACTTGTGACATTATAAATGGCCTTTGTATAAGAGGTTGTGGTAAATTGTTATTATGCTTCAAAATGGTAAAATGATTATTGATGAGGTCAACCGGACTGCTCTTTGCTCTTGGTTCTGCGAACAAAACGTCAATACGTTCTGTTATTGCCCAACATCTATCACGTGATTGCGAAAATCTTGAATTTTCACTGCGTTTTGTTGCTGCCTTATATGCGATTGCGAAAATCTTCAAGCACTCGCTTAGAGAAACTTTTAGCGCGATTTTGTGAACTTGATTTTGACACCTTTTATGAGTTTTATTAATACATAAATACGCAACGAAGCCCCGTCTAAAAGGCCTTCAATTTAGTTTACTGAGAAATAAATAAAAATAGTTTTATTTTTAGTCTGAAAGTGAAATTCAGCTCCGTCAATTTCAAGGTACTCATAGCACATAGGATGCTCGAATTATTATTAAGGGTTATTTAATTGTCTTTTTGGGATCAATTTTTATTTTATAAAGGAATTCTTGGTTTTAAAATTTTAGAAACAAAAAAGAGAAATGACTGAGAATGAAGCATTTCCAAGGATCATGGTTCGTGGCAGGTCGGTGTCACATGCTCGCAACCCGCCATGGGGGCTTGCCTAGGCCTGTAGCCAGGGGGCGTGGGGGCTGCGGCCCCCTCGGAAAAATGCGAAATTTTGCTCTTATTTTGATGATTATTCGTATAAGAATGATACTACGATATATTTTTTGTGTGTAAACGAACGCAAGAATGATAATCTTGACATTTTTCAAGTCCAAAAAACAGTCTAGAACACCCTATTTTTCAAAACTTTCGGGGCTGTGCCCCAACCCCTACAGTAACTTTTTCCTGTGCAGGGTCCTGCCCGGAAGAAAATCCGTGTTACGGGCCTTCTTGCAACCCACCACGGGGGCTTGCCTGCCCCCTGATATTTTAAAACTTGGATATATTAAAACTTGGATACCATCCATGAATTTGCCCGGAGAGTCACGCTCTGCCTTGCCAAGAATAATATACCAAGGGAATCTCTGCTAGCTAGATAATTATATTCTTGTCGACAAAAAGCACAAAATATATAAAATTCCTTGAATATCTTACCCTCCGATCTTAGTCTTCACGAATATATAATTATATCTCCTGAGGTTTTCTAAACGAAGGTTATAATTGCTTTTAAGCATTAGCTTCGTGAACCATACAACCCATTGGATTTCTCTAATTATAGATCGAGATCACACTTCAAGCTTCTGAATCTGTGTGAAGAACAGACTATGTGACGTCACCAATTCACTATTTTGAACCTCGATCATGACATCATTTTCAACCTCCTAGTATCCTTATTCAGCCTAAAATCGTTGTAATTATATATCCTTGTAAAACCTTTATAAATCCCCTCCTTCCCTTCTCTCACCTCTGCTATTATATATATACGAGAGTCTTTGCCCCTCAAAATGATCACAAATTATCAATTCTTGCCTTCGTCTTTGTGAGAACGGTGAGGAGAGAATTAATAGGTTAAAGGTGAGAGAATGTGCCACTCGGGAGATATTCTCCTTCACTCTGCATGCTGGCTTGGAATATGATTTACTGACAGTATCATACGTCACCAATTCTTCATTTTAACCCCTGATAATGACGTCACAACAACCCTGCAACCTCTCGATCACGGCTTATAATATAGATTCATTGGAGCTCTGAATGCCGTCTTTAGGTTAATTATTTCTTTGTGGGATTTCTATAATAACTCGATACTATCATTAGTAGTTAATTGTTGTGTTTTGAGTTCACTGAGAGAGAGAGTCAGAGAATCACTCTCTGAATTGCACAGTGGTAAACGTTTAAAACGTGTGTCCAGGGTCTACGTCTATAAGCTATCTTAGGGATAGTATTTTAGTACCTCAGGGAATTGAGAAAGCGGAAAAGCAAGCATCCAGGGATGATGCTGGGGGTGTGTATCCAGTCCCACCTCTTAACTTGGTGTCCGTCTCCTAAATTACTTAGTCTGAAAATGGCAATAAATCTATGAGACAGAAATTTATGTCACGCCATTTTGCTTTGCAGTCTGTCTTGGTGGAATTTCAGACCTCAGCTCAGGATATCCGTGGCAGTCGGGTGGCCTCTGTCCACCCAGGAGTTCACGCCCTTAGCCTGATGTACTAGGAAGTCTCTATGCTCAGCATGGCTGCCACCGGCCTGGTCGATTAAACCGACTGTGGGCATTTTACTAACTACTGCAAGTAGCAGCAGTCAATCAGGAAAATAGAAATCATTGTTTTCGTGAATGCCTACTCCAAGACACATCAGTCCGTTCATTACAGCATATACTTCTTGTCCTTTCTCAACAAAACATGCTACAATCCTGAATCAGCTGAGTTGCCTTTTGTCAGTTTTCCGATAATTCACCTCACACCGGTTCTAATGGGCATACAGACTCCTAAAACCATCAACTCATCTCAAGAAGCATTCCTCTCAACGTGGTCATAACTTCCTGAAAAACGCCCTCAATGAAGGCCACATGCCCTCACGATTTGGCAAGTGTTTGCTCCAAGTACCCAGCATAGACACTCACCCTCCCTCAACGCTCCATATCAAACCCTGTTAGTGACGTCACTGTGACCCGCCTATTCCTCCCATCAGACGAGCATCTGCTCAGCCTTCCTTTGTGAACACTCCTCTCTGAGTAGGAACTGCCAGTTCACCTGAGTCTGCATCAGCTGTTACCGACAATTTATGACGTCATCAGTTCAGCAGGTTAGTCCTTGATAATGACGTTATTCAGCCGTCTGTGATGTCTGGTCAGCTGCTATATACCCTATACCCATTGACCCATTGTATCGAGATGATAAAAGGAAACGTGCTGACTCTTTGATGAAGCGTATTGCAAACGATTGGGAAACATATGTTGCAGATTTCTTACCCAACGTGGGATCTAAGAATCTAAGAGTAGGTGATTTTGTCGGCAAATTGAAGCGACAGTGTACGGGGATGGAGAAGCAGTTGACATTGGCGTCATTATCATGAGTCAAACTGTTCATTGATGTGGCTGGACTGCCTTCTATTTGAAGATGGCCTTTAGATTCATCTGCCCTTTTCTTCGCCCAGTGTGCACCATACCCGGAGTATTTTCTGCTCTACCATTGGCGGAAAACCATCACGTGACTCTTTTCCCTGCCTCCCATTGGCTCACATGAAAACCACCTCTTTCACTCTCCAGAGCAGAAAGTGAAAAACGCTCTAGCTCTTCTTCTCTTTTTAGGCCACGTGTACTTTGGCTTTTCCTTTGTGAAGCACGTGGGGATAAGTTGGGCTGAACTGATTCCATGCTCTTGAATAATTAGGAGATAATTAGGAGGATAATTAGGAGGCCTCAATTAGGAGGCTTCAAGTAGACCTGGGAACACGTCCAGTTTACAGCCAGACCTCAGTTCCATATATCACTTCATCCCATGATGGAAGATGGAATGCTTTTCAAGTGCTCAATTCCTGATTGAAATGGCCAGCAGTTAAATTGCTATTCTCAAAGTGAAGCTACATTCGCTGTTCCAAAGAAAGGAAGGATTGATTTATTGAAACCCCAATGGGCATGTTGGGCACCAATAAGGGGTTTTGAAAACTGTTGAATTTCAGCCTGTGAAATAGAGAAGATGGCGACCACTTTTACCCATGTATGTCCACATGCACCGATCCATGAACTTGAAGAAATTGATAAACAACCTAATTTTTCAGTGCGCGCAATTTACTTTTCACGCAATTTCTGTGAAAAGTACAGTATTTTCATCTATCAATCCATGTGTACACATGTGGGTGACTGATAGAGCTGGTCCATTTCAGATGCTCCCGGATCCTAAATTCTACCAATTCCCGCCCCTTCCTACGGTCAAATTTTTTATTCTAACTTCATTTTCATCCCTCAGCTTTCAATTTCATTTCGTTTCGTTGTCTTTCTGTTTCTTATATTTCACAACCTTTTCAGTACCTTCAAGTGGTGACTGGTTACGAGTCCCATATTTCTTGACCACTGCTAAAATATGCTTTCAAGAAGCATTGACAATTTTGAAACACACTGATCAAATCTATTTTTAGTTATCAGAAATTAGTTCTGCTTTTAATAACCACTTCAGTCGTTGCGGATTATTAATCGTTTTTATTAATCGCTAATAACTTTATTTCATTTCAGCAGTTTACCTAATGAACCGTTAAATAAATGTTGTAAGCATCCACCAAAGATTCAATAAGACTTCAACTTCTACTCAAACCGTTCAATGACACATTACAGGTTCACCATTTCCACTATATGTTTTCTGCTCTCCTATTGGCTAATGCCTGTCACATGACACATTCTCTGCTCTCTCATTGGCTCCTGCCTCCCTGACAGGTGTTTCATGGTATCTATCCACATGCTGGAATTCCACGTGCGTCATCCGTGGCCTGGGTATTATATATTGTTTTCCCACAGCGCAGTTTGAATTGGCCAATCAGCGCGCAGTATTGGCATGATACCGCGCGCTGATTGGCTGAGCATGCAGTGCTGTGGGTAAACTAACACGCCGCCGCCTTCCTACCGCTCGAATAAGCATTGGGATAAGTCACTAATGGAACGCGGTGAACCATGATTATGACGTCACTAAAACCTCCTATCTTTGTGTGCGATAGTGACTTTGATATGGTCAATCTGCCAATCATTTGGATGGTAAATGTTTTGATGGTCAATTTTAGCCCGTGACTTAATATAACTGAAAATATCTTACGCATTTGTTGGGACTCCCAAATGAGTTATTTGATTATTGATATGTGAGTCATTTCTAACTATAAAAAAGACCTCTCCCTGCGGTAGCAATGGGTAAGTTTGTGATACAGTTCAAGGACTTTTTATATTCGAGTTTCCTTGACATCTTCCTGATAATTTCTGCCCTTAGGTTCATCTCAAGAAAATTACTCTTTTTTCAACAGCTCCAACTAACCATTCTAAGCTATGATAATGACGCAGGGGCCTAGCCAGGGGGAAGGCGACACAGAAATTGCGAAAATTTTGTTCATTTTGTTATAATGGGAGCTTTGAGCTATGCAGAATAATATTCAACAGTTTTTGAATGTAACTCGCCCTTCCTTTTCAAAAATCTGGCTACGCCCCTGTAATGACATCATGCCTTCATTCCTCTCTTTCTGTTACGGTTCAAGAACTTTTTATGCTAGAGTTTTTATGTTAGAGTTTTATGTTAGAGTCAACTATCAGGAAAGTTTACCCTTTCCTGATAGTGATAAATTCTGTTTTTGTCAAGAAAACGATACCTTTTTCCAACATCACCAACTAACCATTTTAAGTTATAATAATGACCGATGACATCATCCCTTCATTCCCCTCTTTCTGTGGTAGAGTCATTCACAGATCATTCGTCTGAAGTCTGAACACTTCATGGTAGGAAGATCACACCAATTACCAACATCACCTGACCAATGTTTATACCAGAGATTTTACATGATATTCTGTACCTAAAATATATATCTTTCCTCCCCAAAATGATATATAACAACTTTAAAAGGAGTCCACTCTGCAGTCTCCAATATATATAGATTTGATTCAAGTTAACTCATACATGAGTGTTTTGAGCCGTCATATATAAACAATATATTGTTGTTGAATAGATTTCCTGAAAAGAATCGCCAGCTTAGGGCGTGAATTATATAATTAACTAATTAACTCAGATTCGTAATAATTGGGGCATCATTTCCTTTGTCCGACGCTTTTGTGGTTAAACATTGGAGATCTTTTGAAAACGAAAACTCCTATTGTAATCTTTCATTTGACACAGTTAATGGCTCATTAGCCGATATATAGAGCAGCGGTAAGCGCCAACTTGGTCCGGCCCCAATTCAGCCCCGAATTACACCAAATATAAAGCCTAAATATATATGCGGAGAAAACCTTTGGCGTTCGTACCATGCACAGTCGGTACTACGACGGTAAGGGAAAACCTGGCCCCCAACGTCATCCAGCAAACTCCTCAAATCAAGATCATGACGTAATATACTCTCTATAACTTACTTTTCATATTCGCTGCTATAATTCTACTCCTCCAAACCATATTGATTATATATATATACCACAACACAAAAAGATAAGGGTAACAATAGCGGAGATTTGAAATATAGCTATAAGCGTGTGTGAGCTATTCATTGAAATCCACGGCTTTTGTTGCCTAACATGATTAGGATGGTGAGTCTATAAAGGTTGACCTTGTTGACACACATACCGCATATATATTGGTACTCAACAACTGGGTCAAAATTACAAACAGTTTTGGTGTCCTCTTCGGAATATAAATTGGTAGTTTCTACATCATTTGCGGCCTATTCTAAACATTGGTTATTGCCTCACGGTTACTTGTCTTTTGTTCACATAATTTCCTGAAAATGGCCGGCATTAGGCTCGTGCATGACTCAGCATGAGTCAGTATTGGGTCTTTGGTATATATCGACAACTTTGGAATACCGCAGTATTATTTGTTGTCGTGTTCTTTATATATATATGAGTATAATTATTGATTATAATTGTATGAAAGTTTCATAACCGGAGAATAGAGACCGGAGAGCTTTGCAAGGAGTTATTGAACAAAAGGCCAATGCTGCGCCACGCGGTTTTATAATTTCAACCTATGCTCTCTGGAGACTTTTTAATCATTTTACGACCCGTACCACCTCACCTTTGCTACAAACGCTGAGGTATTCTCCAGAATTATCAGCACGAGATTTCATGCCCTAAAGGCTGAACCCAAGCGCAGTATATTCACAACCCAAAGGCAGTAAATTCACTCTCCAGTTTGAAAACCCTGCCCTTGAGTCAAGGCATAGTCACTTCGATACAACCAGCTTATCGCTCAGATATCAGATAGCTGATAAGCATAATGATAAACATACTTTGTCAGCCATGTTTTCAATGTGAATATTTCAGGACCGTGCACGAGTTTCAATAAGAGGAGGAGGACTAGCTACGCAGTCGACGGATGTTGTCCGTCCCTTCTAGTTCCAACTTGATGGGAGGTGTAGGTGCAAAGGAGACGTCCAAATGTGGAACGTTGGGCCGCGCGAGGGACGGTAGGGTAACACTAACATCCTACGAGCTAACACCGACTTGGACTTGGAGCTTGATGCCCTTGGGACTGGAGAATGAGATATCTCTTCTGAGACGAAGACACTGTTGCTGCGCGGCTCACTACCTGTTTTAAGCACCCTGAGCAAGTGGGCCGCGTACGAAGGACTTCGATTTGGACAATGGACATGTCACTGTTATTTTTTCCTCCTGCAAATGACACTGGCAGCAAATCACTGAGTGATTGGATCTGCAAACCCAAGTGAGCTGATTTGTCGTCGAACGATAAGTAATAGTATTAAAGGAGCAGTTCAAACTGCACTTTGCACGTCTTTTTTGTGCGCGGCTCAAATATGCGCGGCGTGCAGGCATATTGATATAGTTGAAGTTGAACTAGATAACATTTCGTCATTTCTGTATGCCGTGCAAACTTTTAAGCCGCCCACCGGTACACAAAACTAAAATACTCGCAAACTGCAGTTCAAACTGTCACCGTAGGCGTAAGTTTTACCTGAAGTGGCGCAACAATTAGTTCTTCAGAATCAGCATTAGAATAAAAACTTTCGCGGTATGACGCGATCTGTCAATTTGAATACGTGATTTGTGACCACACCCCACAACTATTCAACCATCGCGAATTATCCCACAATATTCACTTACAGAAGCGACTTATTTTTATTAGCAGTGACGTTGTTTCAATGGGCGTATATTTTCATCATTTTGAATTCAATTCTATAATACCAAATTCAAAATGTTGTGATGATAATTTGATTTTAAAATCCTACTCACGTCAAAGCCTAACTTTTTGCAAAAGGAAGTGCCACTGTCACAATTTGAGTTGCGAAATTACCTATCAGACATATTGCATAACATCGTTTATTTGTGTTAGACCTTTTTATAGTGCAGCGATTAAACCCATTATAAGTGTGCACATGCATTGATCGACGAAGGGATTGATAAAGACGTACATTTTAGTTTTACAATTACAGTTCGCACTAAAATTAAGTTCGAATCGAAGTTGAATTCAGTGCGATTGCGAACTGTACAAATACAATGTACGTCTTTATTTTCAGGCGTTGTCTGACCCCCTCGCGACGTCAGACAACGTCTTTATCAATCCCATTTCCTTCAGGGCCATCCATAAAGGACGTCCTTGCCCTAACCTGGACCCTGGTTTCACGAGGGGAAAGGACGTCCGCAAAGAGGGGGGAGTCTGGCCAACGCGGACGTAGAGGGGATGCCGGGTGTTCGGCCAAATGCAGACGTCCGCATTTATGAAAATATTGGTCGATTTGTGGATGGCCCCTTCGTCGCTCGATCTCGATGCATGTGCAGTCTGCATGCATTGATGTTCCATCGATCCATTTGCAAACATGTGGATTTGTGATTCTGGTTTGCTAAACGCGTATCGGTAAAGTTGAACCCCTGTTTGCGTTGTGTACGTACCGGTACAGCGTACGCTTACCTATGCGGCACGGTGGTTTTGATAAATGAATTTCGTTTTATCCAACGCGAAAATTAATGTCGCTGATACGTAGAAAGTCATCACATAAGTCAGCGCGCGGCGTATCCAAGTTCTTGGTAACGTCTAGCAAATATAATGATTGTTAGACCCCCTCACCTGTGGCTTGCGCGCTTCTCCGATCCCACGCCGTAGGGAAGCGAAATGAAAAGTGCAGCGCGTACCGGTACACACAACTATAGTTAAGTGTACGCGCATATTTGCCCTTTGCTAAACACGTATATCCCTGTAGGGAAGCGCCGCGCGCGTACACACACCTATGCGGGCTTAGGAAGGAACGCGCTTGTTGGATGTTACCCTACCCCCCGCCTTTCCCTAACCAGGGTTTTAGCGGCTTGCCGCGTACTCCGTGCGCGAAACCAGGGCGCTGGTTAGGGCAACCCTCCGCCGCGCACACATCGTTTTCCGCGGGGAGTATGCAACACGGTACCCAGCTCCAAATTTCCGAGTGTTGCGCGCTAGGAGTGGGAGAACCGAGAAATCCATCAACGGGCGCGCGCGTCCGCTTTCCTAGTTTCCTAAGCCCGCATAGGTGTGTACGCGCGCGGCGCTTTCCTTGTCACCGTGGTGTTTCCACATAAAAGACGGCGCGCACCATTCCCACCTTGGAGATTTAATGGTGGGAATGGCGCGCACTCAGTGTGCGCCGTTTTTATCATGTGGAAACACCACGGTCAGGCGTTGAAATAATGGGTCTGACGACGTCAGACAACGCTTCCCTACGAGACACACCTGTTCTGAGGAGCATCAGCAAGGAAGCGCACCGCAAAAAGGGATATACGTGTTTAGCAAGCGTCCACTGAAATAAATTAAAATATAATGGTCAGACAATAGCAAGACGCTTGCAGAGTAATATAATTATGAAATGGAAAGGGAGGGAAAAGTAAAAATCGCTGTATTCCGTAGTTAAATTCACAATTGTGTTTATTCATATCATTACATCATAAACTCTCATTCTGACAGTTAACAGTGCAATACCACAAATGCAAATTGAATTACCATACCAATAAATCATTTCGTGTCTACACTTTTACGCGGCTTATAACTATAACACCGCGCAGAAGCTGTTTTATTCCTAAGACGCGCAATGGTACATTTCGCAGTTTTTCTGACAGTGACATTGTGGGTCTTGGGGCGCGCGAGAGGGTCAGACAATTGCACTTGCAGAGAGCATAAGTTCTTTCTATGCTCATACTGAGTACATAAGTTCTCTGTAAAACCCCGTAAAATGTACCATTGCGCGTCTCAAGAGCAATAACTTACTGCTGTTGAGACGCGCAATGGTACATTTTACGGGGCGTAAAACTAATGTACTCAGTATGAGCATAGAAAGTACTGCAAGTGCAATTGTCTGACCCTCTCGCGCGCTCCAAGACCCACAATGTCAGAAAAACTGCAAAATGTACCATTGCGCGTCTTATTGAATAAGCCACGCATTAAAATGCTGGGAGTGGGACACCACATAGTTTAAGCTAAACTTAAAGAATACATGTTTATCAAGTACATATTATTATTCGTGCGCTTGAGAGCAATCGGCGATCAATAATTACATTTACAGAAAAAATCAAATAATTCTAACAAAGTATTTATATAGCATTGTCAATAGCTCAGTATCAAATTGAATAACTACAATTCGTAGCTGCTGACCTCGTCAAGTTCAAAAAGCACTAAAATCTTGAAAACAATTCTTTGCACCAGTTTACGAAGGGACCTGTTTCTAAAGGCTTCCAACCGTGGTCTCTCGACCTTTTGAAGCGTACTTTGGGATAATTTTGCGCGTGCAACAGCGCAAAAAATTGCACATATAAACATTTGCAACTTGTGCGTTTTACTTGTCATGCGCCGCAAAACTACTCAAGGGCGGCGTAACATGGACTGTGCCTCAAAAGTTCGACACACAAGGGGGATAAGGAACAAAGCAATTCATAAATTTCAGATTTTAACTTAAAACAGCGACTTTACCAGCTGTTAGCAGATTCCATAATAGCTTCAAGTTCAGGCAACCTCGAAAAATCGCAGTGTTTCTTGAATTTGAAGCGCCTAGATCTTGCACTTGAAACTCGGCTGCTAAGTATTACATCTAGATTCCCACTAAAAAGTCTTTGCCCGGCGGAGTTCTGTAGATCTCTTGTCATCCTCCTCCACTTTTGAGTGGAGTTAGTCGGGTGGGTTGCTGTCTTGCATTGCAATGTAGAGGGCATCTAGTTCTTCTTGGCAGTACCCAGATCAACGCGATTCACCTGAAAAACATTTCCTTTATAGATAATAGAACCACCGGAAAAGATGAACGGAAATACTTTCGATGTTTCCACATTTTTGGCTGCAATTGCCAGCCACTGCTTCACTAACTACTGACTTACATTACAGTAATCCAAACTTAACTTTAAGCGCAAATCAGTGTAAAAGTCGAGTGACCGGTGTCTGACCGACATAAGACGAGCGTCCAATGGACGCTCGTCTTATGTCGGTCAGACACCGGTCACTCGGCCGTCCATGGCGCAAAAGCAGCGTGGCGATTCTCTCCACTGCCATGCTACTCTAGAAGCAAAGCACAGTAAAGGGTCTCTCCCTACCTTGGAAGCAAATCTTAGTGAGTTTAGAGTCTCCGCAGTGTGCTTATCGAGTGGAGACACGTTAACGAACATAAGAGTCTTGCTGTTGCCACCCAAACTGTTGCAGAGTAGGTAGGTCAGTTTACTGTTCCGGTAAGGGATGTGTGCCTTCTTCTCTTGTAGCGCCATCATCACATTACCTGGGTAGAGTCACGTATTAGACATATGTGGGAACATCGAGATCAATCGTGTGAAAATATGAACAGTTTCAATGAAATGACGTGCATTAGGGGCTGCAAAAGCATCGGACGCTGCTACTTTGCACATCCAGGATTTCTCCGAAATTCCGACCACACGCACCCTGACACACCATGAACAGACAAAACATACCAAGTTCGCTCAGGGAGGTATTTATAGCTTGAGCTTCTTTGAGTCTTTGTCCGGTACTGCCGCTGTCTGCAACTCTCTCGGATCCTGCCAGATCTACTAAGTTGAGATAACCAATGCTGGACTCTCCGTTCTTGTTGATTCCGTCAATCCGTAACCTGTTTCATGAGCGGCGTATTAGATCCAACTTTGAGCCGGTTGCATTGTTTTCCATTGATCGATTGAAAAACATTATCACTTTCTCCAGTTTTTTGGGCACTCACGCGACGCAGCGCTTGAGTACTTTTTTTAAATGCGCGTTGCATAGAATGTACTTTTCGTGCTATCAAAAACCGCAAAAAATACCCATTTGCGGCGTGGTACGCCGCGCTTCAAAAGACACCACAGTAGCACCCCACGAACCTGTAAACGGAATGGGACCTTGAACTCCTGCTATTACATCTGGTAGCCGCCACTGTCCTGTTTTTATTCGCTTTCGTGAGCAGTTTGTGGACATCGTAGGAGCTGGATACTACGACACTCTTCACGTTCGTTACTTCCACCTGGAATATGAAACGTTAATATGACGGGTGGGCGACAGTTCATCCCGGATCTAATCAGGTTATTAGTGATAAGAATTTTAGCGTGCAGTGGAATATACAGAAAAATGCTCAAATGTTAACGTTGAAAATGAATTTCTAATTTCAAAATTCTATCACAAACCTCTCGTTTCTTCTCATTGACGAGCTTGATCTCAATCTTATCTCCTGCCCCCTCGCTGATCAGATCGTGGAGAGTTTCGTTGTATATCTCTAGGAAGGACGCGGTGAATTCGAAGTTCCATCCTTGGTCACGCATCTCCTCTCCGGTTTGGAAGACCTGGATGTAAGGATATATAAAGCTGTGATTTGAGAGAGTGAGTCAAGTGGGAGAGTTTTCTTATTTCTTATGACGATATCAATCTTGATTTTCATTGTTCATCTAGCGTCATATAGATAAAATCGAAAGACTTGAACAAAAATAAAACACGAAAAAAGAATGAAGATCTAAAATGAAATACGATGAAAGAAAGAAGATCTAAAATGAAATGGGAAAAAGGAATGAAGATCTAGAATTAACCACAAGAAAAGAATGAAGATCTTAAAAATAAAACACAAGAAAAGAGAATAGAGTAAAGATTCTCACCTGTTCCATAGCACGGGGGATGATGCCCCTATGCTCACTAGTCGGGTCAATAGGACCCTGCATGGTATGGGTTTTACCGCTCCCTGTCTGTCCGTAGGCGAAGATGCAGACGTTATAACCGTCCAGAGCAGACTGCACAAGGCCCGTCACTTCTGCGAATGTATCCTCCTGGGAGGGGGAGGAGTAGTTAGACGAAAATTACCGATTGATTATAAATTATATGATAATTATTTATTACTGATTAATTAAACTGAAAAACAAGATAACGCCGTTGTCACAAGTGCTGAGAACGCCATAATTTCAGGATGATTCTCTTTTCTCGAACTCGCCACAATCCACATCTGTGTGATCATCCGTTGATGATATTAGCAGTCACCTAAATAATAGGTTCTGAGATACCATGGAAATTACCTGGTTGTGGTTGGGTCCGAAAACGTGGTCGAAGGTGAATTCATTCCGCTGGTTTTCACCCTTCCTTCCCAGTTTGTCTCCTGGAAAATATATATATATAACCTTCGATCAGAAACGTTATTACATTATCAATTATTGGGGCAATCAATTCCACAGAGCAAAAATCACTATGGTTGAACTAAAATAACTGTGAGTGACTTTTTCATCTTTGGCCAAGAATGCATGGCGACAATTTCCTTGAAATCTGTACACTTCACAAATGTTAGGCACCTGCATCGTTACGCGTCGATCGAATGAACTGATCAAATGAGAAACGCACACAATCGCGCTTGCTTGCTTTTTTGCGCGGATGTCTTCATAAAAGTGTATTGTGCGCGTTTTTCATTTGATCAATCCATTTGATCGACGCGGAACGATGAAACCACCTCAGCATTGTAGTTTTACAGATCACGCTTCCAGCCATTTCATTTTTTCGTGAGATCTGATCTCACGGAGACGAAAGAGGCGACCAATAATCCATTTGTGTGCCCATGGATCGATCGAATTTCGAAAAGATATGTCGAAAGAATGCGCAGGTTTCAACAAAAATTCAATGAAAAGCAAATTACAGCATTGCGTGCGCACTGTTATTCGCGCATCCTTTCGATCGATCCATGTGCAGCACACATACGCGTAACTCCGGCGTTTCTTACCTTGGAGGGAGGTGACGGTTAGTGCGCTGGTGTCCGAGCCAAACTCCATGGTGGGAATTTCAGTAACAGGCTGGCCTTGCATTACCTGAAGAAAGGTAAATGTTGGGGACGAAACTTCAAATGCATAAAATTACCGTGTATAGCAAGCTTTACACGGGCGTATAGAGGTCATCGAATTGAAACTATTTTTTCTGATCATGATCAGCAATCAACTCTGTCTCAATAGAAAAATGCAAAAGAAATGAATGAAAACTTCCAAGGATTGACTGTGAACTCACTTCTTTCTCCAAGAAGGGCCTGACCCTGCAATAGACCCGGATATTGCCTTTCAGCTCCTGTATAGTGTTGTGGAGTTTCCTCCGCACTAACTCCCCCGCGTGGAGTTTCTCTGTGTTGGCTGCCAGCCGCCCTTCCAAGTCCTTTATCTGAGACTCACGATCCTTCAAGAGCCTGCGGTGGTTGGTGTAATGGTGTCTGGCTCGTGATCGAGAGATCCCGATTCCCGGGTTCGATTCCCTGCCATTTCCACTGAGCCAAGAATGAAAGAATGGATGCACTATATAGAAGATTTAATCGTGACCAATAAATCTCCTATTCAATATTGTGATGTTATCTCAACTTGAATCTAATTTAACCAGCCCCACATTATTTATAGCTTATAAGCTTGCCCATAGGTCCATTCTAATTAACAAATCAGCGCACGAGTTGACCTTGAATGTGCTCGCTGATTGGTCAATGCCATGGCCAAAGCCGATATAATTGAAATGAATAATTATTGATAAAACAGCGATATGCAACCTGCTAGAATCTCGGTGTGTCCTCTGCTCCTCATTGAGATTCCCCTCAAGGTCGTCAATCTTCCTCCTTCGTTCGTCAAGCATCTTGTTGAGGTCAGCTATCTTGGTGTCCCGAGTTGTTACATCTCTTTTCAAGGCCTCAATCTCATTTTCTTTCCTGGAGAGAATCAAATTAAATACTTCTAACATACATTTACCTGCCTCTTTTTGTAGGCTATATGACCCATCAAAATACAAAATTATTACAAATTCAGTATGAATAAAGATAAGCAATTGATGCGTGTGATTGTGAAATTAATGAGGGGTAAAATAAACGATTGAGTTTTATGTTTTAAGACTATTTTTGACACTAACCTTTGAAGAACATTGTATGTGTCGCCCATGTCGTGTTTAAGCTGAGCTAGCTCCTTCTCGAGCTCTTCAATGTTGGTGTCTCGTTTAGAGATAGCGGCTTGACTCTCGGAAATGTGACGGGAGAGCTCTGACTTAGCGTCAACGATCTAAGAATGGGGTAATAAATTATGGGGTACTAAAATATTAAACTGTGGTGTCTCGACCTTTTGAGGCCGCGCTTGGGTGCTTTATTTAATGTACGTTGCATAGAAAGTACTTTACGCGCTTTCATGCGCCGCCAAGAAATGTACCCCGACGCGGCGTAATATGCCACGCCTGAAGAGGTCCAGACACCCGGGCTAGTTGTAGTGAAGGGAACTATTGAAGTTGTTTACACCGATCAGAATTCAGCATCATACTGATATTGCGCGTTGATTGGAAGTTACAAAGGGTAGCTCGTGTTTGGGGTTCTTAATCGGATCGTAGAGTGAAAGACTGTGCTCATGATGGCCTCAGACTGATCACTGCCATTAAATGTCATTAGAAATCACTTACTTCTGCTCCAACTCTGCAGCACATTTCTTTCCCTTCTCCACTAAATCCAGGGCTTCCTCTTGACCTAGTTTGGCCTTCCTGGCGTCTCTTTCCAAGTCATCAGCCCGGGTTTCTGACTCTCGTAACTTGCTTTTCACTTTCTTTAGGTCATCTTCTATCTCGTCCCTCTGAAATATAAATAAACATAACATTCAACTCACATCGCAGTTGATTGAATGTAAACTGAAGTCAAGTCTTTAATCGGCCTTACAATGGCGTGTCCGACGTGCGCGGCTTTTCAAAGCGCGGCTCACTGGTTGTTAATGGCAGGCATTTAGCCGCGCATGCCGCATGGAAAAGCCGTTTCAAACATCCAGAACTCTCATCCATCCTTGTAGAACAACCTATCCAGCCTTGTCACTTCTGGAGCTATGTGAGGGTTTTGTCACAATTCAAGTGAGAATGACACAACATCTGCATCTTCAAGTATGAAATATAAACTCACCTCTTCCTTGATACGTTTGTAACTCCTCATCTTTTCCTCCTTTTGCATGATCGCATCATCCAACTGAAGCTGCTGCTCGGAACACTTCCTCTTCAGACCTGACAACTCCTCCCGGGTCTCAGACAAGCCTGCTTCCAGCACTTCATTCTGAAGGTGGGGGATTATTAGAGGGGGGGGGGGAGGGAGGGGGGGACCCCCTAAATTTAACCCCCTATTGGCGATTTATTATATGATCCACCAAAAGTTAGGGTGCAGGCTCCTTAGGACCGATATGAAATGGAACGGCCACAATCCGTCGACATTTTCTTGAGCTGTTCAATCGCCTCCACTGCAGCCGAGAAAGCCAATCTTCTCAAGATTTGCTTTCTCGACTCAATGTCACCGGTCTATGTGACATTGAGCGACCAAATTAGAGCGGTTTTATCTCTCTTAATCCAAACATTTTTGATGATTCATGAATCACCAGATCCTTATATAATTGAGGGCGGTTTTAGGACTCACCTCTGATTCCGTTTTCTTGAGATTCTTGACGAGCTCTTCCTTCTTCAGGACAACCTCATCAAGTTGGAACTGCTGCTCCTCACATCTCCGAGTGAAAGCATTGAGTTCGTACTTAGTGGTAGTCAGGGAACCTTTCAGTTCTGCATTCTGCGGAAAGGAGGAATTGAGTTTTACCAAACGCAAGGAAATATATTCCTAACTGATCTTATAAAAAATCATATTATTATTCTTCAAAATTCCTTCTAAATCAAGAGTAGAATCTTAGCCCCTTTAAACTAACCTCTGAAAGAAGACTGGAGAGTTTATACAAACGCAAGGAAATATTCCTTCCTGATCTTATAAAAACATAAGACATTATCTCATGAAATCCCTTCAAACATCAAGAGAAGACACTAACCTCTGATGTTACCACGTCCAGTCTCTCACTGTTCTCCGTCATCTCCGTTTCCATCTCCGCAAGTTTCTCATCCAACTCCGACTTCTCGTCCTTCAGTTCATTATACAGGTTGGTAATGTCCTCCAGTTTACCCTAAGTGGAAGGTTTTTCCTTTAAAGGCGGCACAGACCCAATTAACTTAAGATGGTGGATTTATCTTTAAACTCCATTAAAAATTGAAAATGTCTCCAGTTTTCGTATTTTCAGACAAGTCTGATAATCATAAAAAAGTTACAATATTGCAGGCAATGATGCCACCAAGAGATTAAAGTTTAAACGAAATAACTGATACGAGATAATTGTAATCAGAGCTTTTGAAAATCTGGTGATTATAGTCGTCATACCTTTGTATCCCACGCCGCCCGCTTCTTCTTCCCGCTGACGCCGCCTCCTCCTCCGCCATTCCGTGAGGCGGACGCCGGTCCTCTAGAGGCGGACGCTGGCCCAGTGGTCGTGTCCTTAGCTTTCCGAATGTTGGAGCGTCCCACCCGGGGTATCTGTGCTGGAGTGGCTAGGATGAAGGACGGAATTTTCAATTTTTCAATAAAAAAAACATGGGAAGGAATTTTCATTTCTAGTTAAAAGTGGGAAGGAGCTTTCATCTCCAGTTAAAAAACGTGGGATAAAAATGGACATTATAACAATGAATATTGAATACCTTCTCACTAAAAGAGCCGTGCAAGGCCTTCACACAGCTCGACACTCGACAGTCTAGTGCACGGATCTCAAAGCCAGAAGGAATTATTTCACTGTATCAAGATGGCAAATGTACTGATTTGTTGAAATAACCGAAATTAACTGACAAAATGACAGTGAATCCAGTATCCACAAAAAGAGAAACAATCGCGAACTGTACAAGTTCGCATCATTATGAACATATCCATGTTATACCATGCTTATCTTCTTCGATAATAATGTACAGATTTAATCAGTTAGATAAGGTAGAAGTAAAGATATATCGTTCTTAAAATGTTCTTCATTGGCCATGATTTGATTGTAATGTACAAAAATATAAGTTCGAATACCTTATTAGCCTTTATTTAGCCGGCCTTTTTTAAACCGGCCACGAAAACCTACTTATACTAGTTAATAAATTGTATTCAAAAAATCCAAATCCCGGACTAATATCATGAGTTGGTATTATCTGTGTTATAAAGTCGTTTTTGTCCTTTAAAGGGCCGGTTAAATAAAGACCAATAAGTTATATAGCTTCACCAATCCCGTATTTCAAATTCTACTTAGATGGCGTCACTTTCGTCCAGGATTAGGAGTAACAGCATATCAGCTAGCCCACAGATCCATTTGACATTGACCAATCAGCGCCCGAGCTGACCGTTAAACTCGCGCGCTGATTGGTCGATGAGTCAGTTACTCACGTTGTGCGACTTTCATGCTTCTTCTCTTGGCTAGCTTGATGCTCCGCCTCATGGATTTCTGAGCTTTCGAATCTGAGATTTTACCTGCTGTTACGATGAAATTTCTATTGATCTGAAACCTTATATAATGGCCTTTATCTAACCGGCCCTATGGACAAAAAATGAATCATTTTTGGACCATTTTAACCGGCCCTTGGACAAAAATCGTTCTTTGGTTGTCTTACCTGTTGCTTTTGAAGCTAAGTCCTTCTTCAGAGTTGAGGAAGTAGCTCTCATGTACCCAGGTTCTGATATCCTGAGGCACAACTCACGTTAGAAAATACGGGCTCAAAATGAAACGAATGGATTGAAAGTTTGTTACTGAGCAATATCTAGAAATCGCATGGCCCACATATTATCAATTCATAGTGAGCACAGTTCAGAATGATTGAAAAATGATAAAACTGTACTGATATAAAGGACTCACTGTACGTTCATCTTGTTCGTATTCCCGAGCCCTCTTGTTGTCGGAACTTTCTTGTTTTCTGACAAATATCACCAATCACGATAATCAATATATTACATATAAAATTTAACAGGAAGTTTGATTTTAATTCGGAAGGTTGAGGATGAGACACTTACCATACATTAAAAACGTTCCTGTTTACTGACTCTGAGGAATGTTTACTGAAGTCCTTATATTGTCTCACCTGAATCATCCTTTATGGAGAGTGGTGTATCCGAAACTTTGGGATTGAAATGAGTGGTTGCTTTGAGTGGTTCCCCCTTCTTTATAACCCCTTTCAAACTAGCGTCCTCAGCTAGTTTCTTGCTGAGCGCTGAGCGTTCTATGGTGCTTCGTCTCAGGGAGGGGGCGCAGTAGGTGGGGATTCCTGAGGTAACTGGGTGGTAACGGTTAGCATTAAATGATTAAAGGGAGGGTGGTAACGGTTAGCATCAAACGATGGAGAGTTATTGCTATTAATGCCATCAGGACAGATTTTGTGTGATGAATTTCGTTCAAAAATTACGTAATCAGGGGATAAAAAGGGCTCGAAGTTGAGTATATAATGAGATAAGGCAGAAAAAAAGAAGTTGAAAGATCCAACTTCAAGGATTTGGAGCTCGTTCCAACTTATAAACTATGACAAATACCAATGACTCAGTGAATGAATTAACCGCTTCCAACTGAAACCTTTCTTTTCTTGCTCTCAGGGATAGTAAACGTCGCTTCAGCGACCTTCTCAGCGTTTGGTGACCTCTTAGGTGATCGCTTGATACTGCTCCGTAACACCGGGGTGTTAGGTGTGGTTTCCGGACCGGATAGGATGAGTTTCTCTGGGGTGGAGTCCGGAGAGTTCAATGCTGAGGGGTTAAGAAACACGTGAGATCGGAGTGCAATTAGTTGTTTATCACCCCCCCCACTAGAGTCGTGCAACAAAGAATAACCTGTGAAGTACCTAAGAAATAAATCAGGAACGAGAAGAAGATAACAGTTTCATGGCCGGATTCCAAAAACCTTGGATCCAAATCTGAAATTGCGTACGAGCGATGTGATCGAGTTAGCAGCTGCGCGCGCGTCACGTCACCCAAATTCAAAATTCCGCGCAAATCTACATAGCGTAAAACCATAAATTGCTAGTACAAAAAGTTAATGTGTGGCCCAAATTTTGAAAAACAGCGGGAAATTAGATTTTAAAATTATCACACTTATCGTATTTCAAAATCATGACTCATGACTTACCAAGCACACTTAGTACAAACTCTGCAACAATATCAAAGCAGTCTAAGCGGGTCTAAGGATACTAAGTCGGCTTACATTTAACTTACTTTTTGAATTTGTCGAACATTTAATTGTCAGGAAATCCCAAAATTAGGCAGATAGATTTGTTTAACCATGTATAAGTGTTCGTTTCTTTGTCCGTTTTAACCATTTTTAAAATTTCCGGACTTGTTTTTGAAAAAGATGTTCGTTTTGTACGTGCCCCTTTTAACTTTTCCTGATTTCGGTCAGTAACACCCCCAATGAGGGTGTGAATACAATACAATCTTTCATTGCAAACAAACATACAGACACATTTCAAATGTACATATACATTATACACTTAGTTCAATTAAAAAGGGAGAGGTAATGACTTGTTGAATATTGATGACATGTCAAATACACGTAATATTTAGATCGTATAACACATTACAAAGTGTACACTGTACACATTTCACACTGCACAGTGTCACTGCACACAGTACATTTATTTGTACAGTGTTTAATGAGAACGTTAGGAACGCATCTGAAAATTTAACAGGTAATTAGGCTATAACAGCGTTTCCAATATCAAATTAACATGGTGGCATAGTGTCTAATTGGGCTACTTTGACATCGTAACTTCCTCCCATATTTGGGACTCGAACCCCTTTCGGATTTACCTTATTATATGATACGGATATCCGCATGCTTTCAATAGTACAATGTACAACTTAACATGTTTACATTATTAACAACGGTACCGCAGTACCTCGTAAACAGCGGTACCCCGCCAGGCGCCAATAACGGTACCTTGTTAACAACGGTACCTTATTAATAACGGTACCTTGTTAACAACGGTACCTTATTAATAACGGTACCTTGTTAACAACGGTACCCTGTTAACAACGGTACCATATAAACAACGGTACCCTGTTAACAACGGTACCATATCAACAACGGTACGCTGTTAACAACGGTACCCTGTTAACAACGGTACCATATCAACAACGGTACCCTGTTAACAACGGCACCTTGTTAACAACGGTACCCTGTTAACAACAGCACCTTGTTAACAACGGTACCCTGTTAACAACGGTACCCTGTTAACAACGGCACCTTGTTAACAACGGTACCCTGTTAACAACGGTACCGTTCCAACAACGGTACCTTATTAACAACGGTACCTTACTTACGACGGTACCTTAATTGCAACGGTACTTTATTAACAACGATTATTAACAACATAATTAACATTTTTAACATTATTAACAACGATTAAGCAAGACAACTCCAATAAGAAAATGAAAACTAATGACGAGAACTGCAACACATGTCCTTATATATGTTGCCTGACACCACTCAGTCATCTATGACGAACTGCGACGTATGCACATTCCACATTCCAAATCTATGACGTTGACACCACTCTGTACCCAATCAAACATGACGAATAGCGTTACGTGCACATACCAACTCTGTGACGTTGACAACACTCAGCATGAAATTCAGCATGACCAACAACCGCGTCTGCACATTGTACAATGTACACATTTGTTCAATTACTTGTACAAGTACAATGTACACATATTCGTGGAAAGTAACAGTTTCTGAAGTTTTCAAAACAATCGATTTATCAATGAAAGAACGCTAAGACATCGCAATTATGTAATCAAGATAATACTATATAAGTCTTACTATCAATCATATGATCCAGCCTATCTTCAAAATTTGAGCAATAATCAAGGGTAACATAAGCTCATAAACCTGATCAATGGAGCATTCAGGGACAAAAGAGCAAATTATTGGACCACTTTTACATGCAAAAAACGGACAAAACGGTCATGTCCGACGTCGGCTTTCGAAAAGTGGACATGCTGGACAAAACATTCATTTCTGTCTTGTCTGTATCCGTTTCCATTTCCGGACAAAACGGATAGTGACACCCCTTACCGCTTTATTAGTCTGGTAGGTAAAGCACATCTGTCTGCAAAAATTGTTAGAGTTCTATGGACAGTTGTTATACCTTCTTTGGACCATTCTAAACGAAAAAAGCCCGGGAGCCAAATTTTTCAGATGGTGCTCGACCCATTTTTGGGCCACGCCCTTTTTTCTATCAGCGCACAATATGACATTCCATATCTCGGTCTAGGAAGGTCGTACAGACTCGGTTTTTAGCTCAAACGAATCACAATCATCACATTTATTGACAATTGTCAATTAGAATATGCCCTAAAATGCACAGAAAATGAGTTATGGGCCAAAAACGTCATTTTTGGCCACCCGCAGGGTGCAAATTCATATCTCGGTCGGGGAAGGTCGTACAGGTTCCGTTTATAGCTTAAAAGAATCGCAATCATCACATTTATAGACAATTGTTGATAAAGATAAGCCCTAAAATGCACAGAAAATGAGTTATGGGCCAAAAACCTTATTTTTTGGCCAACCGCAAGGTGGAAATTCATATCTCGGTCGGGGAAGGTCGTACAGGTTCCGTTTATAGCTTAAAAGAATCGCAGTCATCACATTTATACACAATTGTTGATGAAGATATGCCCTAAAATGCACAGAAAATGAGTTATGGGCCAAAAAACCTTATTTTGGGCCAACCGCAAGGCGAAAATTTATATCTCGGCCTAAGAAGGTCATGAAGGTTCCATTCACAGCTCAACAGAATCGCGATAACCAACTTTATATTGGAATGAACAAGTGCTCTAAAATCACCAGAAAACAAGTTATTGGTCAAAAACCTAATTTTGACCACCTTCAGGGTCGAAAATTGGATATTGTTTCACATTTGTCTAAGATAGTATGGGTTGGAGTTGACGCTGCTGGTTTGTGGTGAGTGGTGATGTTTCATATCTCTATTGGAATCTGCTCTTACAAGCAATTTCTATAACCAGATGCGTAAATTTCTTCCTACATAATCTACAGCTTTTGAATGTTACAGATTCAAAATTATTTGATGAATTCAAACAAGGATACTTTTCAATCAAGAAAACTCAAACACCATGTACCAGAATGGCATTTGATCAAGCCTTAGAACAAAACAATTAAACTAATAAATCTAGAGCAGGGTTTGCAGATTTATTGAACATTTTAAAGAAAATTCAAGATTCCTTCGTAAGCTTGAAAATATCATGCCTGAAGTCCATGAAATTCTTAGCAGGATCAAAGATGGTTCAACTGGGATGTCTGAACTAAAGCAAAAAAGAAGCCATGCAATCTGTCAAAAGATATCTTGGAGATTGTCGTTTGGTACTGCAGAAATTCACCATTCAGATTGAACAGAACAAAAGTCATCGACAGAAACAGTATTTCCAAAATCCAGTTATTTCTGACATGGCTAAAATTTTTGATCTTGGAAAAGAGCAGTTTGAGGATTTCAAATTGATCAGATTTGTGTTAAGTCGTCTGGATTTGTTTAACACAAAGATCAGTAAGAATAGTCTGAAGCTCCCAAAAGACTTGAGAGACAAATTGTTCGAAATCCTATCAGAATTCTGCCTCCAGCAACATAAGTAATATTTAAATATTTGTGGTGCTGCAACTTATCATGAGAACCTTGCTCTTGAGCTGTTCTGCGACGAATTTCAAGAGTTCAAGGTCATTTAGGTGTTTGGAGCAACCTAGTTATATAAAATACATGGACCCACGCTTATCCGGCCCAATCTCCATACTATCTGAGGGTGTAGCCCAAAGGATGTATTGAATAATCTGGTATAGATCAGCAGCCCGTAGGGCAAAGGTAGAAATCAATGTTGACCCAATCAGGTAGGGGTCTCTGTATAATAATAAGGTATAAGACACTCATGAAATGGGTTCTATAGTATTGCTGTAATCTTCTGAATATTATCTGATTTTATCTTTTAATAAACAATGGAAATAAAATCGTATGCTATCAGATTTGATCATCATTTTCGCAGACTTAAATTCAGCAATAAGAGCCTACATTGCACTGACACATGTACTTCTTTTTCCTGGTGGACCAGAATGCCTTATGAAGAATGGTCCTCTTTACAAAAGCACCAAATCTCAAATACTTGACTGTGTTGTCGCTCCAAATAGAAAAGAAAGAAATAAAAAAGAAAGAAAGTAATCGTCTCATCACAACAATTTGATAGGTTGGTATCGAATTGATGAAACGAAGATGTGTCGACATGAATGAATGCTTCCAAAACATTGGAAGAGAACAGTATGCTCTTGCAATGCTGTTTTTTCATACTTTCAGTGGCTCAGATTCTACTTCAGCATGAGAAGAATAAACAATTTCTTTTCAATAAATGGATGGAATCACAATTTGAGAGCAACATTACCATAGCATTTTAAAGGCTTAGCTGGTGCCCATCTGAAGCTACTATTAAGGACTGCCTACCAATACTATAAAAGTTTATTGTGTGGGTTTATGGTGGAGAGACAGAGTTTCTTTAAATAACTACCGTTTGCAGTTATTTAAATCATCTTCGACTAATAATTTGAGGAATAACCTCCATCAGAAAGTCAGAAGGTTGCCTCGAACTACATGTCAGGAGGTGCCAATATCAAGCAGGCCATATCTGGGGTAATTCTACCAGCCAGTTGATCATGCCATCAGTTGAAGAGTGTGGATGGAAATTAGATAATGGGAATTTGTCGATTACTTGGGCTATTTTGAATGGTAGTGAAATTTATTAAACAAGGTTATCAAGACCTGCAAGTGCCAAGCTGATTTGAATAAAAGTGTCAAGTGTATGTCTTGCACTTGTGGTACACTTAAACTACAGTGTTTGGGCCAGTGCAAGTGCACAAGAAACTCACAGCAAATAATGGAAATACATTTTATCTTTGATGTTTAATAGCTCTGAACTAAGGTAGGTTTTCAATCGACTAGGTATTTCGTGATGACACCGTTGATAAGGATAATCTGCATGATATAGAGTAGATCCAATTGGTATTTTCTAGCAATGTTTTTGTTGCTTTGTAGGCAGTCTAGTCAGTTAAGGGCTGCACCCTGCAACGGCTTGAAGCAACATATTGACTTGTTAGGTGGTGGAACATGGCGCAATTCGCCATTTAGGCGCCATGGCGCCAGAAATACTAACTTTTGATAGGAAGGTCGTAGAGACTTCTACTTGGGCTCAAACGAAGCGCAATGGCCATGTTTATATACGACTTGTTAATAAACATATGCCCTAAAATGCTCACAAACCGAGTTATGGGCCAAACATCTTTTTAGCCCATGCGCGGGCTTGAAGTTGGTGATTCTTCATAATTTAGGCCACAAAAGTCGTAGGGACTCCGTTCATAGCTCAAAAGAATCGCAATGGTCATGTTTATATACGACTTGCTAATAAACAGATGCTCTAAACCTTTACTTTTCGAGTTATGAGGCAAAAGCCGTTTTATGGGGGATGCGCAAGGACCAAAATGTCATATATAATGGTCAAAGCGCACCAACCAAAAACGGCTTTTCATTTGATTTCTATGCACGGTTTATACTTTGGCAAAGTTTTACCACTGGAACATTACCAGGATTAGCCTCCATTAGCACCAATTAGCCTCCATGGAGGCTGAATGGAGGGTAATAGAGGCTGAGTGGAGGCTAATTTTAAAAATTAGCCTCCATGGAGGCTAATGGTTGCATAAGGCTAATTTTTGAATAACAGCCTTTACTATGGAGGATAATTTGCCTCCACTAGCATCCATTAGTCTCCATTCAGCCTCAACACAGACTTCATGGAGGCTGAAATTTAAGTTCAGCCTCCACTTACCTCGACTGAAGAATTATAGCCTCCATTAGCCTCCACGGAAACTGAATGAGTCATTTTTTGGGATTCTATGCTTCACTCAGCCTCCACTAGGCTCCATCCAGTCTCCAATAGGCTCCACTCAGCCTCCACTAGGCCCCACATAGCCTCCACAAGGCTCCAATTAGCCTCCACTAGGCTACACACAGCCTCCACTAGGCTCCAGACAGCCTCCACTAGGCTCCAGACAGCGTCCATTAGGCTCCACTCAGCCTCCACTAGCCTCCACTCAGCCTCCACTTGGCTCAACTCAGCATCCGCTAGTCTCCACTAGGCTCCAGAGAGCCTCCACTAGGCTCCACACAGCCTCAAATAGGCTACACACTAGGGTGTAACAGAATTTCCCGACTTTGGCAATTCAAAATGCCTGGGGCATTTTCATACAGCCTTGGACACAACAAAATCAAAAATCGAAAAAATTTTGGAAAAAATTATTTTTTGGGGCTCGCCAGATGGCAAAAACTTTTTTGCCTGTTAATTATAAAGGCCAATTCCTTGGAAGCATTAACTCAGAAACTACTTGTTTATGTAACTTCTCGTTGTGTTCATCGTTTTCTACAGGTATGAAAATGGGGGTATAGGTCAAAGAATTATGCTCCTATCTAGTTCAGGGGCTGAAGTATGGCTGATTTTCGTATGCCCATATATGGTCAATGACCATATATGGGCATAACTTTAACGCGTAATAACTTTTTAACCAAAAGAGATAGCAACAAAATTTTTGAATTTTTGTATACTGTAGTAAGTCATACCCAAAGAACATGGTTTGGCGATCAGAATTACTTTTAAGTCATCAGAAGTGGCCGAATGGCAAAATATGGCAATTTTGATGACGTCAAAATTGGCATATATTGCCATTCGGTCACTTCTGATGACTTAAGGGGGCCGGGGGGGGGTCTGAGGTCAATTTTCGTTTTTTTGTTGTTTCTGATAGAGGAGAACGCCAGCTACCAGTAGGTTTTTACACCATGAAAAAATATTGTTCCTAGCCAAAGTTATGAATTTTTCAAATAGCCAGTTCGCCTGTAATTACAGTACGCGCGCAAACTTACGACGCGATTTGCCGAAAATTAACTTTAAAATTATACTCCTCCTACAAATTTTGAGATAAACCCTTGAAACTTGGTAGTTATGTTCTAGGGCATAAAACTAAACTTTGCATCGAGCCGATTTTTGATTTAGGCCTCAGAAGTGAAAATATGATTTTTCAAAGTTGGCTCCTGTCACAAAAATCATCAAAATTGGTGATTTTGAGATTTCAAAAATCGATATTTTCACTTCTGAGGCCTAAATCAAAAATCGGCTCGATGCAAAGTTTAGTTTTATGCCCTAGAACATAACTACCAAGTTTCAAGGGTTTATCTCAAAATTTGTAGGAGGAGTATAATTTTAAAGTTAATTTTTCGGCAAATCGCGAACTCGCGATTTGAAAAATTCATAACTTCGGCTAGGAACAATATTTTTTGATGCGGTAAAAACCTACTAGTAGCTGGCGTTCAGCTCTATCAGAAACAACAAAAAACCGAAAATCGACCTCAGACCCCCCCGGCCCCCTTAAAAGTAATTCTGATCACCAAACCGTGTTCTTTGGGTATGACTTACTATACAAAAATTCAAAAATTTTGTTGCTATCTCTTTTGGTTAAAAAGTTATTATGCGTTAAAGTTATGCCCATATATGGTCATTGACCATATATGGGCATACGAAAATCGGCCATATCTCAGCCCCTGAACTAGATAGAAGCATAATTCTTTGACCTATACCCCCATTTTCATACCTGTAGAAAACGATGAACACAACGAGAAGTTACATAAACAAGTAGTTTCTGAGTTAATGCTTCCAAGGAATTGGCCTTTATAATTAACAGGTGTTGATATTCGTTTTTATTATTATTTTATATTATTATTCAGATTATTATATTTCCCCTTATATCCCTTTACTTTGATATAGTTATTCCCCCGTGAATATAATTTTCCCATATATCTGAATATAAACTCAACATACTCTTCCTTCCTAGGCTAGATGGTTCGTTACCCCTGATAAAGATCTTTTCATTTGGTTCTGGGTTCTGGTTTACGCTTCCACTATAAATATCTCATGGTAGCAGGAAGTGGTTGCTAGCTTGTTGATCTCCAGTGTACTCCACAAAGTTTGCAGAAGACACAATCTTGTGTTGAAGGACTCTACAAGTCATTGTACTGAGGAGTACTACAAACTGTAGTACTGAAGACTTTATTTGGACACTCAGCTAGTTGTTGTGGAGAAAACAGACTATTTGAAGATTCTACAAGCTCTTGTGTGGAAACCCTTGTGTTTGGAGAAACTACAATCTGCTGTGGACAACTGTGACCAGAACATTCCTGTTTAGAGTTCAAGACCCTTCAAGGATTCCAGTTGTGCGTACTACTCAAGACCCAGTTACAAGAAGACACCTCTCCAGCGAAGAATATTCCTGTTGAGATTCCTGCTCAAGACTGCTCGAGGATCCCAGTTGTGTACTGCTCAAGACCCAGTGACAAGAAGATACCTCACCAGATAAGGAGATTCCTGTTGAGTTTTCAAGACCTATCAAGAAGTTAGTAAATTCTGGAAATTGTATCAAAATTGGTTTGTCATTGAAAATTGATTTTATCTTGAAAGTTGATTTAACTGAAATTGATATCTTGAAAATCTGTGAAATTTTGATAAGTGGTGAGCTCTTGAAAATTGATTACATACTGAAAAGTAGTGAATCGCTCACAGTTAATATATCCAGAAAGCCATCTAGTGTAACGTTTGAAACTCATTACCTTTTACTCTCACTCACTCACCAGAAATACAACTTACTACATCTGATTACAACTTGTATAATCAAAATCCCTAGCCATGAAATGTAGACCCCCTAAATTCAAAGAAGGAGACTCCTACAAGACTTATAGGACTTTGGTTGATAGATGGGACAAATCAACCAGTGATATCCCTGGTCAGGCAAAAGCCACTGCTCTCATTCTGAACATAGAGAATCAGAAAGCACTGAATGAAGTAGTGAAGAGATCAGCACAGATACAATCTGTATCAACTTTGACAGATGTTCTTGATAACTTATTCAGGCAAGAAGTTGATCCTGTGGGAGATCTTTTCATGAAATATAAGGAGTTTGATGACATATCAAGATATGATAATGAAACTGTGAGGGATTACCTGGATAGATTCTGTTATCTAAAAGAAGAATTGGAAAACAATCATCAGTTGAATATTCCCCAAGTTATCATTTGCTACAAGCTTCTAGAAGGAGCAAGAGTCTCAGAGCAGACTAAACAAATGATTGGAGCTGATGTCAAGGAGGCTAACTTCGAAGAGATCTCCAAAAGGCTGAGCAGAGCATTCAACTTTCTTGGAGTTCCGAAGAATGCTGGACTTAACTTGACTAGGATCAAAGAGGAACCTTTAGAAGATACTCTGGAACCAGTCAATGCTCTGTTCGTCAAATCAGTGCAGTGCTACATATGTGGTGATCCCAACCACATGCAATATCAGTGTCCTCATAACCAGTGCAAATATGTTCTGAACCATGTTACTAAAGCTTATGAACTGGAAACTCCTCATAAAGTTGAAGAAACAGTTGCTGTATCTGGAAACAGAAGGACCCAGGAAGTTGTTCCGAGCAAAGCAGACAACTCACAACATGTTGGCAACAATCAAATGGAGCAGCTGAACAGCTATCAGTATGCTGACCCTGGAAGTAGACAATGGCATGATGGCAGAAATTCAAGCTATCAAGGTGACTGGATGCAGTATCAGTCATATCAACCTTACTGGCAAAACCAAGACTATCAGAACAACAATAACAGAGGAAGATATCAGAACAACAGAGGAAGAGGAAACAACAATGGAAGAAATTATGGCCGAGGCAGAAATGGATCTAACAGATATGATAATTACCAAAATGGATCCAACAGGTATGATAACTACTATCAGAGCTTCCAGCAAGATCAAATCAGCAATCAACCTCCAATCAATGGAAGAAGTAGAGGTCATCCAGGTCAATTTCAACAGAGTAGAAGTAACACCAGAACTCCTCCAAATATTCAGCATACCATGATGAATTCATCAAATCAAACACAACCTCCAAGGCAAAATAATGATCAAGAATATGTGTACCTAGCTTCTGAACCTGTACAAGTCTCTGGTCTTGTTTCAGAGTGTCTCAATCAAGCACTTCTGGACTCAGGTGCTGGCAAGACTGTTTGTGGATCAGATTGGTTAAAAGTCTATGAAGATGCTCTTCAAGAACCTTTGAAAGAGATTGATGACCAAAAGATTCTGTTTAGGTTTGGAGACAATGAACCTGTTGAGAGTGCCAAACATGTCTGGATACCTGCTGAGATTGGAAGAAAACATGTGTACCTAGACACCTATGTGGTACCTTCCTCCATTCCACTTCTTTTATCCAGAGAGTCTATGAAGAAGGCAGACATGAACATAGACTTCAGTTCTGACACTGTCAGGATAAAAGATGAGAAGCACCCAAGCTCTTTAACCTCTTGTGGGCAATATGTCATACCCATCCTTCCCTCCAAAGAGATTGGGAACATGAAGTCAATGCTCAGTATTCCAATACTTGTCAATGAGGTTTGTAAAATCTCACCAGAAGAGAAGGCAAGTAAGCTTCACAAAGTCTTTGCTCATGCTACTGCTGAAAGGATCTACAAACTAGTGTGTGGTGCCAATGGACCTGATGTGAAATTGAAGAAAGCACTAGAAGAGACTGTGAGAAACTGTGATGTATGCCAAAGGATAAAGAAACCACCACCACGTCCTAAAGTCTGCCTTCCTCTGTCATCAGCCTTCAATGAAGTTGTTGCTATGGATCTAAAATTAATTGATGGAAAACCTGTCCTGCATCTCATTGATACCTTCACTAGATTCTCAGCAGGAAAGTTTATCAGGTCAAAGCATGCAGAAAAGATCATTGAATCCTTGTTTCAGATTTGGCTCAGTATATTCGGAAGACCTCTGGAATTCTTTTCTGATAATGGCACTGAGTTTGTGAATGAGGAGTTTCGTGACCTGTGTGAAAAATATGAGATCAAGATCAAAGTGACACCTGTCGAAAGTCCATTCAGTAATGGCATCTGTGAAAGGCACAACGCTATCATAGATGAAATGACAAGGAAGATAAAGAAATCAACAAACTGCTCATGGGATATTGCACTGCAATGGGCATTGAATGCAAAGAACAATCTGCAGAATATCTATGGTTACTCTCCTCAACAGTTGGTATTTGGCCAGAATGCTTCCCTACCCTCAATCAACAATGTGAAGAACATAGCTTCCCTGAGTGAAGACAATGCCAGCAAAGTTGTGAGTGACAACTTGAATGCCATGAAGGCAGCCAGAGAAGAATTCACGAAGATTGAAAGCAATGTTCGTCTGAAAAGAGCCATGAAAGGCAGGGTTTATCAATACAATAATGAAGTGTTGTTACCTGGTGATGAGGTCTACTACAAGCGATTGCATGACAAGGATTATCATGGACCAGGAAAGATTATAACTACAGTTGATCAGAATGTTATTGTTAAGCATGGGGGCAAGATTATCAGACTTCATAAGAGTAAAGTCAAGCTGAAAAATCAACTCTCTGATGTACACAGCCTCTTTGATACCATTGATGAGAGCTGCCGCTTCTGCTGCCATTGCACTGGTTACCACATTTTTGATTTTCGTGCAGCTCCAGCTAACTACACTGGACTGCGTACCATTAGACAAAAGTATGATGTGACCTCCGACAGAATGTTGCTTCTCGTTAACAATACCGTACCTCCCATCAGCAAAACAGTAGAGGACCAGCCTTCTGATGTTTCCAATGTTTGATATGTTTAGCTGTATCTCCGTGAACTTTGTCTTCTGTGCAATTCTCACGAGATCTTGCATGTCAGATACTGTTGGTTTCGAGTTCTTCATGCTGCAGTTCAGAACAGAAAATATCATATCTGGTCTGGATTGGGTGACCACCCAAACAAGCTGTCCAACCAGTCTTCTGTACTGTGTGGTTTCTTCTTTAAACAAGAGGTCATCTTTGCTCCTGCCATTCTTGTCAAATGAGGGAACAACAATATCCCTGATGAAATTCTTCTGATCCAGGGATATCGTGTCTCCATGTTGCGTGATGTTAACACCCACATAGCAGAACTTTTCTTTCACTTTGTTTAGAGATCTCAAACACTTTCTTGATTTCAGCAATAACTCCTTCATGGAATTCTGCTGTTCCTCCATAGATCATATCATCTACATGGATTTGAATCACTCCATTCAAATTTCCTACCTCAGAGTACCACATGAACATTGCCTTATCTAATTTAGATTGCTTGCATCCTAGGTTGATCAAGCATTCTGTCAGGCTTTTTATACCACCATCTGCTGGAATCTTTGAGGCCATAGACTGGTTTCTTCAGAAGCCACAAAATACCCTTCTTTCTGGCATACTTGGGTGGCTTTACATAGATTGCTCTGTCTATAGTTCCAGATTTCAGGAATGCAGCTTTAATATCCATGGTGTGAAGGACAAAAGACTCACTCATAGCTATGTTGAATAAAACTCTCTGGGACCTCTTTTCTGAAGTGGGTGAGCTAGTTCGTAAATAATGATATAAAATGTAAACAAATTAAAACAATTGAGTTGTAACAATGAAATTATGATTTTGAAATATGTTTGACAATTTATTATAAGTTTATATCTCAAAAAATTTAGTCTGGGCGGGGAGAGTATGTTGATATTCGTTTTTATTATTATTTTATATTATTATTCAGATTATTATATTTCCCCTTATATCCCTTTACTTTGATATAGTTATTCCCCCGTGAATATAATTTTCCCATATATCTGAATATAAACTCAACATACTCTTCCTTCCTAGGCTAGATGGTTCGTTACCCCTGATAAAGATCTTTTCATTTGGTTCTGGGTTCTGGTTTACGCTTCCACTATAAATATCTCAACAGGCAAAAAAGTTTTTGCCATCTGGCGAGCTCAAAAAAATAATTTTTTCCAAAATTTTTTCGATTTGTGGTTTTCTTGTGTCCTAGGCTGTATGAAAATACCCCAGGCATTTTGAATTGCCAAAGACGGGAAATTCTGTTACACCCTACTACACACAGCCTCCACTAGGCTCCTCTCAGCCTCGACTAGCCTCCACTCAGCCTCCACCTGGCTCCACTCAGCCTCCGCTAGTCTCCACTAGGCTCCAGACAGCCTCCACTAGGCTCCACACAGCCTCCAATAGGCTCCACACAGCCTCCACTAGGCTCCACTCAGCTTCAACTAGCCTCAACACAGCCTCCACTAGCCTCCACTAGGCTCCAGACAGCCTCCACTAGGCTCCACTCAGCCTCAACTAGCCTCCATACAGCCTCCACTAGCCTACACTAGGCTCCAGACAGCTTCCACAATAGGCTCCAAACAGCCTCCACTAGGCTCCACACAGCCATCAATAGGCTCCACACAGCCTCCACTAGGCTCCACTCAGCCCAACTAGGCTCCACAAAGCCTCCAATAGGCCTCCACTAGCCTACACTAGGCTCCAGACAGCCTCCACTAGGCTCCAGACAGCCTCCACTAGTCTCCACTCAGCCACCACTAGGCTCCAGACAGCCTCCACTAGGCTCCAGACAGCCTCCACTAGTCTCCACTCAGCCACCACTAGGCACCACTCAGCCTCCACTAGGCTCCACTCAGCCTCCAATAGGCTCCACTCAGCCTCCACTAGCCTCCAATAGGCTCTAGACAGCCTCCACTAGGTTCCATTCAGCCTCCACTAGGTACCACACAGTGGAGTCTAGTGGAGGCTGTGTGGGGGCTAGTGGAGACTGAGTGGAGCCTTGTGTATGCTGAGTAGAGCCTAGTGGAGGCTGAGTGGAGGGTAGTTGAGGCTTGTAGAGGCTGAGTGGAGGCTAGTGGAGGCTGAGTGAAGTCTAGTGGAGGCTGAGTGGAGCCAAGTGGAGGCTGAGTAGAGCCTAGTGGAGGCTGAGTGGAGGGTAGTTGAGGCTTGTAGAGGCTGAGTGGAGGCTAGTGGAGGCTGAGTGAAGTCTAGTGGAGGCTGAGTGGAGCCTTGTAGAGGCTGAGTGGAGGCTGATAAGAGGCTAGTTTAGGCTCAGTGGAGGCTGTGTGGAGGCTAGTGGAGGCTGAGTGGAGCCAAGTGGATGCTGAGTTGAGGCTACTGGAGGCTGAGTGGAGGTTATGTGGAGCCTAGTGAAGGCTGAGTGGAGCCTAGTGGAGGCTAAGTGGAGCCTAGTGGAGGCTGAGTGGAGACTGTGTGGGGGCTAGTGGAGGCTGAGTGGAGCCTAGTGGAGGCTGAGTGGAGGCTGTGGAGCGTAGTGGAGGCTGAGTGGAGGCTACTTTAGGCTGAGTGGAGGCTGTGTGGAGCCTAGTGGAGGCTGAGTGGAGCTTAGTGGAGGCTGAGTGGAGGATAGTTGAGGCTAGTAGAGGCTCAGTGGAGGCTAGTGGAGGCTGAGTGAAGCCTAGTGGAGGCTGAGTGGAGGCTAGTGGAGGCTATGTGGATCCTAGTGGAGGCTAAATGGAGCCTAGTGGAGGCTGAGTGGAGCTTAGTGGAGGCTGTGTGGGGGCTAGTGGAGGATGAGTGGAGCCTAGTGGATGCTGAGTGGAGGCTGAGTAGAGGCTAGTTTAGGTTGAGTGGAGGCTGAGTGGAGCCTAGTGGAGGCTGAGTGGAGGGTAGCTGAGGCTTTTTGGAGGCTAGTGGAGGCTGACTGGAGCCTAGTGGAGGCTGAGTGAAGTCTAGTGGAGGCTGATTGGAGGCTAGTGGAGCTTAGTCGAGGCTGAGTGGAGCCTGTTTGGAGGCTAGTGACGGAGGCTGAGTAGAGGCTAGTGGAGGCTGAGTGGAGCCTAGTGGAGGCTGAGTGGAGGCTAGTGGAGCCTAGTGGAGGCTGAGTGGAGGGTAGCTGAGGCTTTTTGGAGGCTAGTGGAGGCTGACTGGAGCCTAGTGGAGGCTGAGTGAAGTCTAGTGGAGGCTGATTGGAGGCTAGTGGAGGCTAAGTGGAGCCTAGTGGAGGCTAGTGGAGCTTAGTCGAGGCTGAGTGGAGGCTGTGTGGAGGCTAGTGGCGGCTAGAGGAGGCTAGCGGAGGCTGATTGGATGCTAGTGGAGCCCAGTGGAGGCTGTGTGGGGGCTAGTGGAGGCTGAGTGGATCCTAGTGGATGCTGAGTGGAGGCTGAGTAGATGCTAGTTTAGGCTGAGTGGAGCCTAGTGGAGGCTGAGTGGAGGGTAGTTGAGGCTAGTAGAGGCTTTTTGGAGGCTAGTGGAGGCTGAGTGGAGCCTAGTGGAGGCTGAGTGAAGTCTAGTAGTGGCTGGATGGAGCCTAGTGGAGGCTAAGTAGAGCCTAGTGGAGGCTGAGTGGAGGCTGAGTGGAGCCTGTGTGGAAGCTAGTGACGGAGGCTTAGTGGAGGCTAGTGGCGGCTAGTGGAGGCTGAGTGGAGCCTAGTGGAGGCTGAGTGAAGTCTATTGGAGGCTGAGTGGAGGCTAGTAGAGGCTTTCTGGAGGCTAGTGGAGGCTGAGTGAAGCCTAGTGGAGGTTAAGTGGAGATTAGTTGGAGCTGTCTGAAAGTTTGAATCTATATTTTTTCCCCAAATTTGTACACATTTTGCCAGTTTCAGCAAGAAATTTTTTTATAGAGGCTTGTTGATTTAGGCTCCACTTCGCCTCCACTCAGCCTTCAAATAGCTTACATGCCATTAAGTAAGACGGTGAGACCTGATATAACTGACAGCAGTACCTCTAGGAAGCCAAGTTGCTATGCAGTTGAAGCTTTGGGGCATTGGCAGTCTGGCAGAGATGTGTAGTCCACATCTATCATATTGATGGAAATTAGATTCTAGCATGAATGTTATGGACCAGAGCGCAGAAAAAACGCCAAATCATGAAAAGGGAATCAGCTATTTTACAACTTTTCAATATTTGAATGTAATTCAGTTCAAGACCAATTTATGCCACGTGGAGATACCACGTGGAGATTCCAGATTTGGGGAAAATCATCATCTGACTCTGAGTTCCAAATTTTCCCATCGTAAAGTATAAACCGTACATAAAAATCAAATGAAAAGCCGTTTTTGGTTGGTGCGCTTGGACCATTATATATGACATTTTGGTCCTTGCGCTTCCCCCAAAAAACGGCTTTTGCTTCATAACTTGAAAAGTAAAGGGTTTAGAGCATATGTTTATCAACAAGTCGTATATAAACATGACCATTGCGATTCTTTTGAGCTATGAACGAAGTCCCTACGACTTTTGTGGCCTAAATTATGAAGAATCACCAACTTCAAGCCTGCGCATGGGCTAAAAACATGTTTTGGCCCATAACTCGGTTTGTGAGCATTTTAGGGCATATGTTTATTAACAAGTCGTATATAAACATGGCCATTGCGCTTCGTTTGAGCCCAAGTAGAAGTCTCTACGACCTTCCTATTAATGTTGCATTACTTTCCAAATTTTGATGCCTGAAATCTTATTTGTCTTCATGCAGGTGGTCAAAAATAAAGTTTTGACCAATAACTTGTTTTCTGGTGATTTTAGAGCACATGTTCATCAATAATTCCAATATGAAGTTGGTTATCGCGATTCTGTTGAGCTATGAATGGAACCTTCATGACCTTCTTAAGCCGAGATATGAATTTCCGCCTTGCGGTTGGCCCAAAATAAGGTTTTTGGCCCATAACTCATTTTCTGTGCATTTTAGGGCATATCTTCATCAACAATTGTGTATAAATGTGATGACTGCGATTCTTTTAAGCTATAAACGGAACCTGTACGACCTTCCCCGACCGAGATATGAATTTCCACCTTGCGGTTGGCCAAAAAATAAGTTTTTTGGCCCATAACTCATTTTCTGTGCATTTTAGGGCTTATCTTTATCAACAATTGTATGTAAATGTGATGATTGCGATTCTTTTAAGCTATAAACGGAACCTGTACGACCTTCCCCGACCGAGATATGAATTTGCACTCTGCGGGTGGCCAAAAATGACGTTTTTGGCCCATAACTCATTTTCTGTGCATTTTAGGGCATATTCTAATTGACAATTGTCAATAAATGTGATGATTGTGATTCGTTTGAGCTAAAAACCGAGTCTGTACGACCTTCCTAGACCGAGATATGGAATTTCATATTGTGCGCTGATAGAAAAAAGGGCGTGGCCCAAAAAGGGGTCGAGCACCATCTGAAAAATTTGGCTCCCGGGCTTTTTTCGTTTAGAATGGTCCAAAGAAGGTATAACAACTGTCCATAGAACTCTAACAATTTTTGCAGATTTCCTCCAAAATATGTGCTTTACCTACCAGACTATATACCCTCATACTGTGACACGAATAGTGTTCCTACCAGAGGATTAGATCACATAAAAGACAGTGAATTGATATGATATTTATTATTTCGATGACAGTTAACAGTGCGTATAATCAAATACCGCTATTTCGCAGATAAGGACTGTTTATTCGGTTCCTGAAGAGCATTTGTGTAGTAACATGGTGAGTAATAATGTCGAGCCCCGAAGGGGCAAGCCATTATTACGAACCGTATTACGCACTTATGTATGTAGATGCGCTTCCGAAGATGCGCTGTGCCGAACGACAAGACTCCTCACATTTAACAATTAAGTCTGAGGAGTAACGGTCGTGTATTATTTACGTACTTTCGTAGTACTGCAACCACTATAGTTTCGAACATATTAAAGATAAGTTTCGAAAACCACTCGTTTTTAGCAGTTTTCCAACAAAACTTATCCAAACATGTGCGTCCTTGCTAGCAGTTGCAGTTGCAGTATTTTTAAGTATTTGAAGTATGTTTAAAGGAATATAAAATCAGGTCCCCCTGAGGCAATGAAACCAGATTATTCATCAGATTCTACAGTACTTCTATCTGATAGGTTAGAAAATTATGTGAATAATTCGGCCGGGGACTGGACCTACGATCTCTTACTCATCAGAAAATATGTTAACAAAACCAGGGATCAGAAACACACATATTTATTCAAAAGATAGGCTCTCCAAAACCGAGACGGTTGTCGTAGTAACCCCCTGCTGATTTGGTGACGTCAGTCCATTTCTTTCGGTTGGAACTAACGTAACTAAACCTCACGCATTCCGAAACAACGTTATTCTAACTTGGAATTACTAGAATTGACCAATTTCCTAATTTCTACAAATCGTCCACGTGAACTCACGTGCTGAAATGTAGCACCCAGATCTAATTCTTCGTGCATCAGTCGTA
Source organism: Beroe forskalii (assembly GCA_011033025.1). Taxonomy (NCBI): domain Eukaryota; kingdom Metazoa; phylum Ctenophora; class Nuda; order Beroida; family Beroidae; genus Beroe; species Beroe forskalii. The sequence goes on from WFMF01000005.1 coordinate 801,201, forward strand.
TTTGAACCCATTTCAACGTTATCAAGTCGAAAATCGCGTGTAAATATCAATTTATTTAAATCACCTAATTTCTACAAAACGTCCACGTGAACTCACGTGATTCACTATTTCATCGTATATTTCCCACATTTAGTAACTGCGAGACATGAAGAAACCATTATTAGTTCGTCATCGTAACACAGAATAAGGCTAAAGTTCAATTTTTTCATCATTAACGTAATTTCAACCATTTTGCGGCTCAATTTTTAGAGGCTTCGCATGACAACATATTTCGACCGATCACCTTGAAACTCGTTTTATAGCTAAATCTCGAGGTCTAAAAGCAAAATATCGAAGTAAAACATATTCCGATGAAAACTCTCTCAGTTAGAGATGTTCAAAGTAGCGCAAAATAGCATTTTATCGCAAAATACGCTATTTTAGTGGTTTTACGCGATTTTGATGACGTCATCACAGCACCCAAATAGGCTCAAACCATCTTCCCATATAGCCTATAAGAAATTCCGCCTTAGTACAACATACTTTGGCCGATCTCATCTCAAGATAAGTCGTAGTTCTTGACATCTCACTCATTAAAGTTTTTGTCCTAAAATTTCGACATCGATTTTTCACCGCACCTTAGAAAATCGCGTATATCTCGATGAAAATCGAGATAACCCAATGATCAGTATGATTTTCTGAAAGCTCTTTAAATTTCCAACCAACGATTTTTCAAAATTTTTGAGCTATCTCCATTCCTTCTTGGTGAAAATGCGCTCGAAAACGACCTATTTTCGCTAAAAAAGCAGTAAAATTTCGCTAAGTTGATGACGTCATAATGACGTCATAATGACGTCACCAGAACTTCTTTTATAGCCTAATGCAATTCCCATCTTAGATCTACAAAACGTGACCTCGATCATGTCTCTACCATTTGTAGAACTTGAGATCTCATCGATTTAAATTGGGTCACAAATTATCTTATTATTATTATTATTATTACCTCAGACAAAACCGCAAGCGGTCGTCATAGCAACCCCCTCACAGAGTCACAGGGGCGCCGCTTTTTAATTGTTTGAGGTTATTACGATCTAAACATACGTTATTAGGCGTTCGAAATAGAAATCATTCGTTAAAATCGTTGAAATAGTAATTTCCCTAATTTCTACAAAACGTCCGCGTGAACTCACGTGCAAAATTTGTTATATGGACCTGGAATCATGTTTCTCTATTGCATTGTGACTTGTTTCAATCAAATCAAGTCGAAAATTCGGTCTTAAGACTCAAATTTCAAATTTGCCTAATTTCTACAAAACGTCCACGTGAACTCACGTGCACTTCATTTCCATGGGCCATTTCTTGTTCTATTCAAGTACCAAGTAAATCAAAATGTTGATTCAGTCACTATCGTATAGCACAACAGCCCTGCACTTTCAAAATTCGGCCTGAAATTGGACTTAGCCAAATTTTCGACTTTTTCGCGCGGCTCAAATTTACGTTTTTGAGGGGCCACCACACCTTTCCCTCAAATCGGGAAGACTTGAAACTTTTTATCATTGATATTTGCCTGGGAAAGAACATTGATACGCCTGTAAAAGATGGAGCAATGTTCGTGAGCTGAGATATAGATGCTCAAAGTCATCATATTTTGGCCTAGTAAGGATCCTCGATTTTTGGAGGCCTCCCACGACCTCATTTTTTCACCAATCACCATGAAACTTCTTTTGTGGCTAAATCTCGAGGTCTAGATGCTACATAAGACGGGAAATCATGACGCGGTAGAAAACTTTTCAGATACAGTGCTTCAAAGTGGTCCAAAATTACGTTTTTCGCTAAAAATCGTGATTTCATCGATTTTGATGACGTCATAACAGCAAAAAAATCGATCCGCGAAACTTCCTACATAGCCTAAGCCACAATTTCATCTTAGCTGAAAAAAACCCGCCCTCGATCAAGGCTCTACCATTTGTGGTTCTCGAGATCTCAGCGATTCAAATTTGGTCCTAAATTATCAGCTATAAGTAAGTAAGTAAGTATATAAATATTCCCATCTTTTTCTTTTTAGTATAGTGTCCTGGCAAGGTTACGTTCGAGGGGAGGATATCTCGAGATTTTGGTATACGCATTCACTCGAGAGGGGTCGACTCCTACGTAAAATTTGACGAGGAATCGTTTAAGATAGGTTTCAAAGCTCTCAGATGCTTCCTTCACCATTTTCAAACGCAAGTTTTTTTGTTTTTTTTGTTTTTTTTGGTTTTTTTTTACTGTGAGGGGGTTGCCGTCCTTGCCAGGACGGAAATTAGTATACTGTGACACTGAATTCTCTCATATATAGCCCTGGCCAGTTACGTTACTGTAGCGTGCGATTTAAGTATACGCGTATCTATAAGAACGGTTGTTCTAGACCTAAAATTTTATGACGAATCGTTCTAGATAGGTCCTGACTCTCTATTTCTTTTTATTTTTCTGATATGCAGGGGGTTACCGCCCTGGCCAGGGCGGGAATAGCTTTATTGGCTGAATTTCAACCTTTCCTACTCCCGTGTGACTTTTTCAGGATGATAGCGGAATTAGGAAGGGGTGGGGACTTGGGCAAGGGTTGGAAGATATATTACTTTGATAAGAGTCGTTCGTTGGGGGGTAGAAAATTCATCAAATACTCTGGAGAGTGAATACTGAATAAGATATTCAAAAAGAAAAAGGAAAACATACCATCAGGCAAGGGTTGGAAGGGATGTTACTTTAAGAGTTGTTTGTATAGGGATACTGGGGGTAGAGCATTCATAAAATACTCTCGAGAGTGAATGAGAGACATACACAAAGAAAAGGGCAACATACCATCAGGTTCCATGTATTCAAGGTACAGCTTCTCGTAAACTGCTCGTGTAGTAGTGGTAATAGGACCCAGATTGTGACCTTTCTCAAGCAGCTTCTTCCTCAGCATATCATCTGATATGTTCTCCATTATAAGGCCCTAAAAAATCACAGGGATGTTAGTCGGCTAAAGTAAGGTTTTTTAATTGAATAGAAAGGGAATGTCAGCATGGATAAAAGCATGGATAAAAGTTGATAAAAGCATGGATAAAAGTTGATAGAAGGCTCTAGGAGTCTCAACTGAAATATGAGTAAAATGAGGGTATAATTGAGTTAAATTACTGCCATGATTAATTAGCTCAGAACCACATGATGTTAATTGGTAACAAGATAGATAGTACTCCTTTACCACCATGCTAAAAGGCACCAGTAATGAGCCATTTCTTAATGACCTCCTTATACTATTCAAGGAAATCTATTACCATGCAAAGTTTCTCATGAGTGGAAGTGTAAAAAGCACCACATCTCATCCAGCTTGGATGTAGCTGCTGGGGTCAAATGACACATATAATCAAAATATGAAATCCAGAAAATTGAGAATTCATCATGCATTGCTGAGTTCATATAAACAGATCACATTGCCTTTGGCCTTTGGGGGTTGAGGGGAGGCCAGGGGGGTTGAAATTTGCCATAAATTGATTACAGTACATGATCATATGTGAACAATCCCTAAGTGGGACAGGGGTGTGCCAGTTATATTGCTAAGTGGTCGATGTCCCTGTCAGTGTTCTTAGATCCAGAACAATCAGTTACTAGCTAGTGACTTACTTGCCAGAGAATCACTGCCTAGTGAGGATGGTAGGACTTAATACCATCCTGATAATAATAATAATAATTTAAACTTTTATATTATAGTGGCACATCAACTTAAGAACTTGCACAGCTGTGCCACGAAAACAATTCAACAAAGAAAGCTATGACAGTGCTTCATAATACCATATATACAGAAAATAAGATTTAAACTAAAAAGCAGAAAAATGATTGAGCATAAGCACTGTCAGCAAATTCAAAACATAAATACTGAGTTAGAAATAATAAGTTAAATGTCGTAATAAGTTAAATAATAAGCTTTAAATGTCAAAAGCTAGCTTGAATAAATAAGTTTTAAGAGCAGATTTAAATACAGAAATACAAGAACATTCTTTAAGTTCCAAGGGGAGACTATTCCATAACTTAGGACCAGATTTCTGAAAAGAACGTTCCCCAAATTGAGAGAAAACTCTAGGTTCATTTAGCTGAATAGAATGGTTATAATCAACATATTTAAACATAGATACTAAATATTCAGGAGCCATACCATTAAGACATTTATATACAATGAGAAGGATTTTTTGAACTGAACTCGAAATTGGACAGGAAGCCAATGTAGCTCTTTGAGAGTGTCTCCTAAATGATCATGTTTATAGAGTCCAACAACAGCTTTAGCTGCTGCATTTTGAATAAGCTGTAGTTGTTTCAAAAGCTGTTCATTGATTCCAAAATACAGAGCATTGCAATAGTCCAATCTGCATGCAATAATGCTGTTAACAACAAGCTTCATTTGATTATCATTAAAAATAAAAGCGCTTCTTTACAACATTTCTTATGAGACGAAAGCAGTCCCTTTTTCAATGCTGCTATATGAGTCTTGAATGTCATTTTATCATCAAATGTAATACCAAGATTTCTAAGACTTGAGACAAACCTCACACACACATTTCCTGGTAGGATGATACCTCCAATGTTAATCTGGTCAAGTATGGAAGGTGGACCAACAACAATGACTTGAGTTTTTCCAGGGTTTAGCTGTAGACAATAGTCTATCATCCAGTTCTGAATGGTTTCAAAGCAGTTGAGTATTTTTATGTTCAAGGTATCTGCTTGATCACATGGTTTAAAACTCTTATACACCTGTTGGTCATCAGCATAACCATGTATGTTAAAACCACTCTCATTAACTGTTCTATAGAGAGACCTTATATAGATATTGAACAAAATTGGGCCCAGCACAGAGCCTTGAGGTACACCAAACTGCAGGATGATTGAGTCACTAACAACATTACCAAGTCTAGTTCTTTGCGACCTGCCCATCAAGAAACTTTTGAACCATTTAAGGGCAATCCCACGAATTCTAATCTCTTTGCTAAGGATCTCCAGCAACTTGTTATGATCCACGGTGTCAAATGCTGCTGACAGGTCAAGCATCATCAACACAGTGGCAGATTTATTGTCACAAGCAATAAGTAGATCATTGGTTACTTTCAGCAGAATAGTTTCAGTAGAGTGGTTTTTCTTATAGGCTGATTGTTGTGATATGTTCAAGTTATTTCTATCCAGATGTTCATTCAGCCTAGAAAGTACAACACGCTCAACAAGCTTACCAAGGAAGGACAAGTTAGAAATGGGACGATAAAATGCCACCCTGGTGTAACACAAGCTCCCCCATTACAGGGGGCAAGGGTCCCTAGTTTTCAAAAGGGCCCCTGCAGAAAAATCTAAGGGGGCCTTGGTGCTGGCCCTGCCTAGGAGTTTCTCATTGAATGGTAGTTAAAATGAAGAGGCATGTGAAGAAACAGGGGTATCTTACACCAGAGAGCTCAATGTTCACAAGGTCAAGCAGTTGAAGAAAGACGATCTTTTTGACTGTTGCATGAATGATCTTTTCATGCACTCATAGTGTTACAGTTGAGTTGATGGAGACTCATAAGACCATCATAAAGCTCCAAGATGAACTATTAGCAGTGAAGAATGAACAGTTAGAAAGCATCAAGAACATCGTACATATGTCAGTAGCAATCACAGTGAAGGAGTTCAAATCCTACACCACTCAGGTTCAGGGTGGAGGAAAGGGGCCCCAGTTTGCCAGAATACACTGAAGAAAGTGGTTCAAGATGTGGTCCTAAGAACATAATAATCTTCAGGTTAGAAGAGACCAGTGGTGAAGATGTTGTTACCAAGGTCAGTGAAATGCTTCAGTCACTTGGAGAGAAGCTGCAACTTGAAGCTTGTTGGGTCTGTGAAGGTTGCAACAGTATCTTCCACTCTAGTAGAACAGATCCTGACCAAATCGACAATGCTGAAATTTCTCGTCAGGTACAAGAAAGTCTTCATCATTCTGGACAGAATACCAGAAGAGAGAAAACAGCATAGGGATCTGGCCAAGGAGATGGTGATTATCAGAGGTTGAGACAGAGAGGCACTTCATCAGACATGGGGAATTCGTAGTGTTCCCAAGAGCACTAACAGTGATGCAGCACATCCCAGATGCTTCATTATATAACTCAGAGAAAATGTATTTCATGTTTTGTGCTGTAAAACTTTATAATTGAATTGAATATACTACATGATATTTGTGAAGGGAAGCTGAGAGCTACTATGTACAGATTTCAGATGTGTGATACATTACAATGCCAAAAGATATTGTATTGGGGTTCAGGTACAATTTTCAGAATAAAGTTATAAAAAAACAAGAATAAAAACAACATAAAGACAATATGTTCATATTGGGGAATGAAAGTGGGCAACACTTCGTCTTAAATTGTCAAATAGACAACAAAAAGTAGATGAAATTTTTAGTAAAAACGCTTTTCTACGACTCAAATCACCACGACTCGCAGAGATTTAAATAAAATTTATTTGATTTAAAATAATGGGACAAATTTCTTTTCCTTAGAGGGAGACAGGCTTTCCGCTTTAACCTAATCTCTTACCCCTAAAACATTTGCCCTAACCAGGACCCTGGTTCCACGCACGGGGTTCCTATAAGGAGTTCCCTGAGGAAGCGCGCCGCGCGACGATAACAGGGGTATACGTGTTTAGCAAAAGCGCGCCGCGCAACGCAAACAGGGATGTACTTGATCAAACCTTGCTGCTTTCCCTAACCAGAACCTTGCCCTAACCAGCGCTCTGGTTTCGCGACACCCCTGGTTAGGGGAAACCAGAACCTTAGTTTCACGCACGGAATGCGCGGATCAGGAGCGAGTGAAACGACGTTGCGCGCCAGGCCTAAGAGGGCTCTGGTTCGAGTAAGGGATTTATGTGTTTAGCAAAATTAGGGAACCTAAAATTTGGAAGATGTTCATGTTTAGTGCTTGCCGCGCCGCGCACTCTGTTTAGTGTTCTGAAATGCCCTTGAATTAATGGGCACCAGTGCAGTGTTCAATGGCGTGTTTTTGATGGAAGCCATTTATTTTGAATATTGAAATGAATTGCAATGGTTGAAAACCATTATATTAATGTTTTTGAACTAAAAGAAATCTTTCTTCAAGACATCAATCATATTTATGTTTTGTTATAAATTTAATATATTTATTTTTTAATAACTTGAAATAAGCATAAACATTGCCATGGGTCTATTCTTCATTATATAACGATCGTTATATAATTCTTGCTCCGATAATTTTTGTTATATAACGGCTTCAAAAATGGAGTTTAGGGGTCAATTAATAATTTTCATAAGATTTTAAAATTTTCGAAATTTTGGGGTGTGATAATTTTTCCAGGTGTGTGATAACTGTACAGTTATCACACCCCTAAAGAACAGTTATCACACCTTTGAAAAATTATCACACCCCAAAAATCGAAACTTTTGAATTTTGTGATAAGTGTTTATCTACTATGTAAAATCGTTTAAATCTGACATTTTATAGTTTTAGTTAACGCTCTCACTCCCTTGCGATACACCGGTGTATACATATTACGTTATCTTGTTTTCGTTTCATGTACCACTTTAGTCGTTATATGAGCCGCGCACGCACGTGCCAGTAAAACCTGATGACCACTTGCTCTCACTCCATTACAATACATCAGTGTATACATTATCATGTTATCTTGTTTTGATTTAATGAGTTTATGTATACTCAGCAGTCGTTATATGAGCCGCGCACGCACGTGCCACAAGGACCACTTACCCTCACTACTTGTACAAATAACGATACACGAGCATATACAAATTTATTCTCTTGCTTTGGCGTTATTAAGGTTTCTTCATTTCTTGTTTTGGTGTTTTGTATACTTGTTGTACTGTTGTACACGTTGGTCGTTGGTGAAATTTCGCTTGTTTGAATCATGTTTCCCTTCTTATATCTTTACATTTTGAACAAATGCCACCGCCCACAATTTGCCGAAACATTTGCATCCGTTACGGCGTTACACACTTACACGGAAATGTCCTTTCTATTTTGTTGTTGTACATTTCAATCGACAATCACTTTGTAGTACCTCGTTGAATCAAAACATACGATCAAAGTTTATGAATATTCCGGACTCGCGTTTTTATTCATACTTTCTTGGGCAAATTCAAATATACCTACATAGCCAATCTTCACCATCTAAATCTAAAATTCCCGGCCACTTCGAAGCTTGATATTTTCAAGATTCAATTTCAGGCGCTCTAGTTTAAAGGATTTTTATATCCATAAAGGCTTCTAAATTTGCTTTCTTATTGGAAAACCAGTGTAAATATCTGCCCGTTTCTCACGTTATATAATAGATTAATCAAACACCCTAAGGATACGTTTATATCAATTATCACACTCGCCTTCGGCTCGAGTGATAATTGGAATTATTGCACTCGCCTTCGGCTCGAGCAATAATTCGAATTATCACACTCGCTTCGCTCGTGTGATAATTCATATAAACGTATCCTAAGGGTGTTTGATTATCCTATATTATCACACTGAAACACACACCCCTTCCGGATGCTTTATACTTGTTTTATTACTTGTTTAATTGTCCTTTTCTTGCCACCTTTGATGTTAGACATTACACAGATGATGTTAGACACATTACACAGAGTTTTTATTAAGCCATTCATTTAAGAAGTGACAAGGTAAACAACAGTCAGGGTGCTCAGTTAGTTAATTTAATATGTTGGGCTGTTTTGAAAGTTTTAAAATTGATCAAATAAATACTGCAAATTCTCTCTCAGATTTAGATTTGGAAAATAATTCGGTCATTGGTCTTCTATAAATTAACATGGACTGCTGCAGAGGGGCAGTCAGAGGAGATGCTACCTTGCACTGGAATTCTACCTTAAAATGGAATTCTCATTATGTAGATAGTTGTGTTTTAAAGAATTTATTCTTTAATTTTTGATAAATTATATGTATTGTACAAACTTAATAATCCATATCATCAGATGTAGTTAATGGGGTTGGATGTTGTGACATGGTGTGATGCTAAGTGATGAAGAGGAGGATGAGGAGGTTTCCAGTGAGGAAATGGTCAGTTCTGACCATGGAGAAGAAGAGCTAAACTGTCCCAATCAATCAGAATTTAAAGTGCATGATCGATCAAGAGATGTGCCTCAACAAAGTGATGAGATCCAACACCCCTTTAATCACCACACCAATCCACCCTGTTTACCAAATGATCTTGAATGTGAAGCAAAACATGAAGACAATGGAGGAAGCCTTGAAAAACGTGATCTAGCCAGACTTCAGTACCAAACAAATAATGATCTCAAGGTTATGATTTGGATTTATGCATATGTGTGCTTATTGCTTAAAAAAGAGTGTCCGATAAATTTAGATAAATTTAGAAAGGTAATTGGGTGTGCACTCCACACAGCAGTAAGTTACTAAGAGAGCAAGTTGAAAAAGTTAAACAGTACAAGAAAGTTTCAATAATAGGAGCCCTTGAATAGCATGTGCTAGTCATCATGAGTAGGTTAGGAACTGTTCTGTAGAGTAGCACATGTATTTGTTAGTAGGTACTTTGATTTATCGAGCACCCTTAAGAGCAATCTGCACACATATAGAAGCATGCTTTCTCTGGTTTATCCCTTCGTTTTTGTAACAAATTGATTCTCTAATTCATTGTAAGTGAACCTTTTTGGATAGGTAAATAGTTATTATTTGTGCCGATAATAAAATCTGAAACTTCCCATTAATTATTGTCCTTTCTGTATGCCTTCTTCTTTTAAGACATTCAAGAATAGACTAATTGATTATTGTTTTTCTTCAGAATGGAGGTGGTATGATGAACCACGATCCAAGTCCTAGCACAGCATTGGCAGCCAGTCTGAAGAAACCAGAAAACCATCCTGACAAATTGAAGAGTATACTTATTAAAAGGAGGGGTAACAAGAGCAACAAAAGCGTCAGCTTCAGAAACATCCTTGCTGACTTTGTTGAACCAGTCCCTGTGAATCACGTTAATGGTAAGGTATCCCTATATTGTCCCTTAGATAATTTATTATTTAGCTTGTGTTTCCTTATTTAATGGCTGGAGTAAAATCTCAGATTTTGTGTCTAATGTTAACATTTTTTGCTGATGATTATCTAACCAATGGTACTTTACGTCAAAGGTATTGAAATTATTTACTAATTGGTGGTTTGATATTTTGCTTAATCAAATTCCTAACTTCATACTTAGTTGTCTCATTCATCTTGAACTTTTGCAGATGAAGAATGTGCTAATGTGTTAGATTCTTACAAAGAACTATGTGAGAAGTTGAGGGTTAGACCATGCCAGAAACTAGTTGATCAATTGGAAGGTCTACAAGATAGTACTCTAAAACTGGATACCATTGACCTGAAAGGTGAATACCTTATCAACTTCACATCACTAATAATATAATCGACCATATATTTAACCAGGCTGGAACTATCGAAATTGTAACTTAACACCCCATGAAAAGATAATCGTAGAATCCTCTCATCTTACTTACTTATTCCCATTATAACGTCTCAGGTACAAGGTTGGATCCATCACACTGTGAAGCTTTGGAGGCTGTATTACGTGTTCTGAGAGCACAAACTCTCAACATAGAGCAGACTCAGTTGGATGATGATGTTAGTAGTACCTTCAATTTGTGGGTCTTTAAAAACAGTCTTTATGATTGACTGAGTGTTTTCCCTCAGCACACCATAGAAGCTTCATTCATAATATAAACTCGAGAAAATATATTCATTGTCATTGTGCTGTAAACATTTTATTCAAATTCAAATTCAAACTCTTCCTTTATGTTCTGGTTTAAAAATCAAGAATGGTTATATTAACTAATTGTTGAATAATGAAGCTAAAAGACTTTAAATTAATGTGCCGTTGCTCCCAGGGAGCTATCTCAGTTTTTGAAATGATAGAGTACTACGAACCCATAACCAGACTGATAGTCGCTAATAATGTCAGACTTGGAGTTAGGGCGTGGCTTGCTCTTGCTCGACTCCTCAAGCGGGTGAGTGGGAACTGCAAGGGGTGCAAGCACACTTTAGTGGATTTAGTGCTGCAGTTTGATGGCACAATGGTAGGTTACCTCTTGAGGTAACCTACCATTGTGCCATCAAACTCCAGCACTAAACCCACTAAAGTAGTTGAAACCACCGGCATTATCCCTGCATAATACCTGCACACTCCCTGCACAATCCTTGCAGTATTTAACCAATCATAGCTGAGAACGGGAAAGTAGTATAATCCACTACACCTATTTATCTTGATATCTTAACCTGAGTTTTGAATTATTCATGATATTCAGTATACGAGTTTGAAGTGATTGAGATTTGAGCATTTCGACATGAATTCAGTGAAACAAAAAATCTCACATATGAAATTCTCAAATTTATGTACAGTAGTTACATTATTATACCTTTTAACCTGGATATTATACATATTAAATTGATATCCGTGCACTGAGCTCTGACTGTTCAGGTTTCACCAGCAGAAATCTATGTAATTCTGCTATCTTCTCTCCTAGAAATGGTGCACTGTTATCTCTCTCCTTTTTTCCCTCCCCCCTTCTGTTCAAGTCCCCCAAGAATCATTGAAATTGGGCCAACCCCCCACCTACCTTATCTGTCCCAAAATCTTCATTCCCCCTTTTCTCAGGGGGATAAAGTTATGTGTTATATTATCTTTTTCTAACGTTTGACCCTTTCAGTTCCACAGGTTAGAGTACCTGGATGTAGAGGGTCAGTTGTGGAAAAGCAAAATTTGTTTTCGTCAATGGTTTTTGTTTGTACGTTCACCAGGGGGCAGAAGGGGTTCAGCAGGGGGTCAGCAGGGGGTCAGTAGGGGGTCAGCAGGGGGTCAGTAGGGGTTCACCAGGGGGTCAGCAGGGGTTCACCAGGGGGTCATTGGTATACTTTCATATGACCGCACTGTTATATCTTTCTCTAACGTTTGACCGTTTCAGTTCCACAGGTTAGAGTACCTGGATGTAAGACGCACCTCATTGGATGAGAGTACCATGCCACTGCTGTGCCGGGTCCTTAAACTGAACTGTACTCTGAGAGTGTTGCATTTGGAGGACAACCACCTCAGTGGGATACTCACCAGGAATCTCGGTAGGTTGGGGTACGATAATGTGATGGGAACACAAAGAATATATTTTTATTTCAAGCTTATTATTTCTTTATCCCTAGCTTCTTTCATTAGAATAGTGTTATGAGCACAGAAATTCAAGAATATCTTATTAGTTCTTGGCCCCTCTTTCTTGATTCAACTCTTAGAAATAGCTCCCAACTTTCTATATTTTCTGTTCCTTTTCAAAGCTCTTCTACAGCAGATATTCAAATAGATGCTGCATTAGATACTGAAATGGATACCCAAACGATGCCTTCCTGTCACTATGTGCTCACACTTACAATTCAAGTATCTGTTATATAAACCTTCCCTCAGTTTGGGGACTGCGAACGAACACCCTCCTACAAGACCTCTACCTAGGCCACAACAAACTTACCCCTGAGGACGCCAAGTTACTGGGCTCCCTGTTAGTCACTAACAGGACGATAAGGCTACTGGATCTCCGGAACAACAGACTTCAGGTGTGTTACTTTGCGGTGAAATTAAACTGCTTTTTGAGGTATGAAAACAAGGGTCAGTGGTGTAGTGGTATCGATTTAGGCACAGGATTGAAAGATCCTGAGTTCGAATCCCGGCCAGTGCCACTTAGCTAAGGGTGAGTGATTTATTTCGAGCCTATGCAGCCCGACGGTTCACTCAGCCGAGCGTACAGGAAACTGTGCGGGAGGGGTAAATGAGGAGCTCCCCATTGCAGCGAAGTCTCGGGCGAATAAAGTATGGATTACTCACTACATTTCCTTAACACTTAAAGTGTTTGGCTTTTAAACTTACGTAAAGTGTTTGGTGGGTAAATTTTGCCCAATCTTTAAGTTCGTATATCAGAAAGATAAATCATGATAGAGGTAAATAAACAGGAAAAAAATATAGAACAAGGTATCTAACATTATGTTACAACCGAATTTGGTGGCATATTGGAGTATGGAGCTACAATATTTCATTTTGAGTCTCTGTTGGTCACTTTCATGGGTGATACTGTATTGGGCAAAAACTGCCCATTGGGCAGAATTCGCCCAACTCATTTTTTACCAAATTTAGCTTTTGTATTTCGAACATTTTATTACTCAAATTGCAACTTAAAAGCATGCTGATATAAGTTAGAAATTGTTCTTTAAACTCACAACAAAATTTTTGGATAAAAATTGGGAAGAATAATAGAGATATTCTCGATGAAGGTTTGGTTGTATTTTACCCAAGGAATTTGGACATTTTGTGCCCAAATAATTGGGCGATTTATATCCAATTTCATTGCTTGGGTATTATTTGCCCAAATCACTTCAAAGGTGTATTTCCATAGATTGCAACGATGTTTCTCCATTTTTCTTAAATCATTATGGACTTATGAGAAGAAAAGTGAAATTTCTTTGAAAAATATATCACACACTTTTGATGGATGTTCTAATAAAGTGAAAAAACTTCATGTTCATGATCATCTATGGTTGATATTTGAATTAAACGCAAGAACCCCATAAATCTCATGCATATTATCGATTTCACTTCCCTTGACTAAAAAAATCTGCTGGCTGAGCATCGAACTTCTTAGTAGCTCCAAGGATTCGGATTTATGCTAATTTCTATGTTAGGTATACAAATTTAAAGACCGCCACATTTTACATGCCTTCAAAGGCAATTTCAATGCTTTTATGAATTTCAGTAACCCCTTGCTTCTTGAACTGTCTTGATAAGAGTTGAACAATTAATTGAGAATTCAAATCAAACGCTAGAAAAGTGACAAATGCCATAAAATTGTTTAAAAATGCAACGGGTTAAATCTATTGAATTTGTGACGTTTTCCATGTCATTTCCCAACTTTTTGACATTACTGGCCAATTATTTGAGACATATTCTGAGGTATTAGGGGAAATGCGCCCAATCAATTGGACAAATTCACCCAAGGATTGGACACGATTCGCCCAAGAATTGGTCACAGTTTGCCCAAGAATTGGGTGAAATTTGCCCAAAAGTTTTTGGAGTGGACACTTTTCACCCACTACAGTTGGGCAAATCTTGCCCACAGAATTATTTTGCCCAATTGGGCAGCATTTACCCAACCCAAATTCGGCAAATTTGGTAGGCAAATTTTGCCCAAAAAGTGGTGTTTTCATATTCTGAAATCTAAACACTCTCGGGGATTGCCAATTGAGCTACCTTCAAATGGGCCATATTTAGGAAGCTACTGAGAAATTGATGCCGCTAACTATTTGCATTTTTGTGTAAAGTTTATTTAATTTTGAGTTTGGGCAGAATATGCCCACCAAACACTTTAAGTGTTAACCGTCACTGGCTTCATTATTTTCGGATCCTTCGATTCCTGTCATTGGCTGTACAGCTGTTGGATGGAATATAAGTAAAACCTTCGAGGTAAAATACAACTTCTTCAGCGCTCAGATAGCATTTAGATATACGTGATTATTGTGTATTGTGTAACGTGGCACGTAATGTTGTGTCATTCTTATGTAATAAATAGGCCATTATATTTAACTATTGCACTGTATATATATTCCTATCATGATAACAATATGTTCGTGAAGTAATAAGTGTGCTATGAATATTTCCAACTTTCCAACTCATAATGACCTAATAACTCGCTGCGCAAAGGAAGGTAAATAGGGCGATGCCGCCAATTTCCTAAACCCGCTGATGAAAATACTTAAGCGGTTCAGTGTCGTCAACTCACCACATTGTACTATGATAATGACGCCATCAACTTACCACATTGCGCTATGATAGTGACGTCATCTTAACAGCCTATTTCTTGCATATTTAAATGCCGCCAGCATGTGTATTTTCATGTGTTTCTGTTAACGTCAACAATGTCGTGTAGCTACTCTCAGTGCGATTTCAATATAGTGGTGAGGTCGTCACTTCTGAAAATGTCTTTTATAGCTAGAAGAGCGTTACAAAAATCGCTATTTCAAAAAGTAAGGTCCAGTCTTTTATCTGTAGAATATTTAAAGCAAAATACCCACAGAATGAATAATTTGATTAAGCGAGAAGAGTTCAAGTGCACTGGGGATGGTACCTTACGATTTTGGGAAATGACTGTTCATTGTCTTTGTGAATCATAAACAAGTCCCGTCTTCGCTCCCCCCCCCCCAACTAATGATTACCCCCACTGGCGACTTCATCTTTGAGAATCAATCCTTCCGCTTATTATGGTACACTGAAATTACCACTAATTATTAATTACCACTAATTACCACTCGGTAATTACCACTTGCCATCGCCATGAGGAGGTGCCATGATGCGCAGTTAATGTGAGCTATCAATATATAGAGTGAAGAGTAAAGTATTGGCCAAACAAATTCAGTTGATAGTAGCTCGATAGCAAATTAAAATGAATAATGGTGTGGAAGTCACTATTTTCTCGATAGTAAGTTCGAATAGATAATTCTATGGATCTTGACTAATATTTTCCGTATGTCAGAAACTATTTGAAGGTTTCTTGTGTACTCCTTCCTTAGAAAGAAATTGCATTGTTTTTGGAGAATTACTCCCTTTCTGAGTACATACAACATAATATCTGCATATTCCATTATATTCCGGAGGTGTTATCAGTTTAAGTTTACTGTAGCCTGTATCATTTTACAGGAGAGGTCTGTTATTATACGCCGCGCGCGAGAAATAGGCGGGTAGGATGACGTCATTATCATAGCTCAATGTAGTGGGTTGATGACGTTGAACCGCCTCTTTCTCCTACGCGCCGTTTAGTGTAAGTGTAATAAGGCGAGTGTAATGGCCTTTTGTACTCGATGTAATGTTAAATATAAGTTGTATAAAGAGTGTACAATGTACATTTTACTGCACATATATGCATTTTACTGTACACTATTGTGCATTTAACTGTACACTATAGTGTTTTTTTTCCACCTACAGTTGGAGAATGTGAATTACATATGTCCTACGAGACAGTATGACTTTAACACAGACTCACATGATCCACACCTCTCAAAACACTGATGACTTCACACTTTCAGTGTTGCCCACTTTCTCTCCATCGAATACAAATTATGCGTATTATAGATATTTTTAAAGTTTTGATAATACGTAAGCACACATTAAGAAATGCGTGGTACTGCAGAGTGCGCCCGGGCGTTGACCAGTCTTCACATGACTTTATTAGCATATTGGGTCCCCTCAAATATGTGATTTAATTTTAAACTCTCCACCGCTCTGAGAGCCAATGCTCATTTCCTGAGCAATTTAAACCATCAAATTATCAATTTAATTCGATATCACGCGCGTTACTGCGTCATCAAATCACCACTTTGGGCCCTAATAGTGACGTCACTTGATCCGCCTACCTGTCACTGACAGATCCTGAATTCTACGAATGTAGTGCGTGGTAGCTGTCAGGATTAAATGGGGGTTTATGAGGGTTTTATGATTTGTACCGTGTGTACTGTACTGTGTACTGTACAGTGGACTGTGTGTACTGTACTGTACACACTATACAGTATACAATACATAGACACGCGTGACGCGTTTATTGGGTCCATAATTTTGGGATAATTCGAGATGTATCCTGTTTATACCCGAATGGTCTAAACCAATATTTGGACCGCGTCAGGCAAGTGTCTATGTATAAACGTCAGAGGGGTCCATAGCAGTTTATAGGTATCTTAATACTGTCTACTTACGACAAGCTGCATTATGTCAGCATCAGCAAAATGAAACGCACAGCTTTTTATTAAAGTTGACAGAACATCATTGGTGAAACCGAGAATCGTTTTGAGGTTACGTAATGTTAATCAAGTGGAGCGTTTCCTTTAAGATGAACTAAAATGTTGTCATGATAGTACGATAAGAAGACCTAGCACACGCAATGTACACCTGAAATGATTCACTTTCGCGGGTTTAGAATGTACTGTATAAGATACCGTTGCAGTGTGATGTGTTGAAAATGTACTGCAATGAGTAATAGTGTACTGAAAGTCCGTGTACCAATTTGTAACTCTACACGGGTATCCAATTTCTTTTATTGCTGTGTTCATTGTACTACAAAATCAACAATATATGGTGTTTGGAGTGTATAAATGTATTGAAATATGTTGAAATGTATGTTGAAATGTACATAATGTCGATATGAAGTTTTTATTTTCTTTCCAATTAATGTGCACTCCGGTCCACTATCACAGGAAACAAGTTATACTATTCTTCTTGATCTTTGTTGTGGGTTGTACAAAACAACGTTTTGTAGCATGTATATTGGGGGGGGGGTAAGGCAAACTTTGGCAAACTTTGGCAAACGCTTCCACTTTTTTTGGGGTTTGCCAAAAAAAGTGTTTGCCAAAGTTTGCCATAGTTTGCCAAAGTTTGCCAAAATTTGCCAAAGTTTGCCAAAAATACCCCAAAAATTTTGTTATTTCTGGTTTCTTGTCCACTATGCATGCAGGACATGTGCATAGTGGTTTTTGAGGGAGCTGAATCGATTTCCAATGCTTAATTTTCATTCATACCTTCCCCTTCGAGGCTTTACTGGTATCCACGCCTGGACCTTCCCTCACAAGCACCCCATTGTTTACAAAAAGGTACCCTTATTAATGACCAGGGTTAGCGAATTTCGAGAATCTTTTGGTTTTCAAGAAAAGAGATCTTTATAATTCCCAGGCATCGATATTGGATCCATGTACCTACTATCTACTACCAGTTCATCAGACAACGAGTCTTTGACAGAATGGTACCACAGGATTATGACCAAATTTAGCCTCCATTAACATCCACGAAGGCTGAGTGGAGGCTTATTTCAAAAATAAGCCTCCATGGATGCTTATGGTTGCAGTAAGCTAATTCTCGAAAAAAAGCCTCCACTGTGGTGGCTAATTAGCCTCCATTAGCCTCCACTCAGCCTCAATGGACGCTTATATTTCTGTTTCGCCTCCACTAGGCTCCACTAAGCCTCCATTAGGCTCCACTCAGTCTCCACTAGGCTCCACTTAGCCTACATTAGGCTCCACCCAGCCTCCACTAAGCTCCATTCAGCCTCCACTAGGCGCCACTCAATCTCTAATAGGCTCCATACACCCTCCACTAGGCTCCACTCAGCCTCCACTAGGCTCCACCCAGCCTTCAGTAAGCTCCACTCAGCCTCCACTAGGCTCCACTCAGCCTCTACTTAGCCTCCATTAGGCTCCACTCAGTCTCCACTCAGCCTCCACTAGCGTCCACCCAGCCTTTACTAGGCTCCACACAGCCTCTACACAGCCTCCACTCAGCCAACACTAGGCTCCATAAACTTTCCACTAGGCATCACTCAGCCCCCACTAGGCTCCACTCAGCCTCCATAAGGCTCCACTTAGTCTCCACTAGGCTCCACTTAGCCTCCATTAGGCTCCACCCAGCCTCCACTAGGCATCACTCAACTTCCACCAGGTTCCACCCAGCCTCCACTTGGCTTCACTCAGCCTCCACTAGACTCCACTCAGCCTCCACTAGACTCCACACAGCCGCCACTAGGCCCCAACCTGCCTTCACTAGGCTCCGCTCAGCCTCCACTAGCCCAAATCAGCCTCCACTAGGCTCCGCAAAGCCGCCACGAGGCTCAAGTCAGCCTCCACTAGGCTCCAATCAGCCGCCACTAGGCTCCATTCAGCTGTCACTAGGCTCCACCCAGCCTCCACTACTACTAGGCTCCACACAACCTCCACTGACCTCTAGGCTCCACTTAGCCTCCACCCAGCCTCCACTAGGCTCCACACAGCATTCATTAGACTCCACTCAGTCTCCACTGACCACTAGGCTCCACTCAGCCTCCATTGGAATCCACACAGCCTTCATTAGGCTCCACTCGGCCTCCACTAGGCACCACTCAGCCTCGACTAGACACCACTCAGCCTCGACTAGTCTCAACTCAGCCTCCACTAGGCTTCATTCAGCCTCTACTAGGCACCAATAGCCTCCACTAGGCGCCTCTCAGCCTTCACTAGTCAATTAGCATTCTCAACACCGCTGAGTGGACCAAGTACGCCATTTCATCTGGTCAGGAAATCCAAGTGTTTAAGATCTTGGCATTATGCTCACCCCTGACTTGAAATGGTCGACTCAGGTCAAAACTGCTGTGGAAAGTGCAAACAAAATGGCCAACTGGTTGCTTAGCGTCTTCCCAGACAGATGTCAAAGCACTATGCTCGCCCTCTTCAAGAGCATTGTTCGAAGCAGACTGGAATACTCCTGTCCATTATGGAACCCCACGTTAATGAGTGATATCAAAAGGCTAGAATCACCACAAAGAGCCTTCGCCCGTTGCAACTCCAGCTGCAAAGGTCTCAGTTATTGGGAGTGTCTAAAGTTCCTGACGACATCGAGACGTCGAGAGAGATACATCATCATCCAGGTATGGAAAATACTTAAAGGTTTCGCTCCCAATGACCTGCAACTAAAGTCCTATGAACACATCCGGCTAGGAACTCGATGCTGTGTCCCACCTCTACCAAAGAAAGCTCCATCATACGCCAAATCGCTGTTTGATAAGTCCTTCGCAGTGACTGGCCCTGTGCTCCGTCCATAGAGTCCTTTAAATCAAGATTGACATCCCACATCATGAACAAGTATCCAGATCAACCACCAGTACCCGGGTATACCTCACCTAATTCTAACTCGCTACTGGACTGGGGCACAGGTGGTCTACAACAGATGGTCTAGCTCGGATTTCCAGCAAGAACCTACAAGAGGTACAAGAGGTAGGTATGTCGGGTTATGTTGCAGGAATCCATGAAAACTGGTCAGTGGTCACGGTGGGGCCTTACCATTGATTTTAGGCTGCTTGAACAGACTTATGTAGCGTGGATGCTTTGGTTTTAGGGCTTCATACAACTGTTTGATCCGTTGATCAGACTACCTAGTACTTAAATGCAAAAAAACCTAAAGTAAGATATAATGAAATATCTTATTTGTTACTGTAGCCTCCTACTCTATTTAATGTGGATGTGGTCTCCGCTACGGCTTCTGGGTAACGTCAAAATGTGAAACAGACCTTGGGAATCGATTCAGCATCCTTGGAAATCATATTATGGGTACCTAAAGTGTTGCCAAAGTGCTCAAAAAGGTGTTTTATTTTTGGCAAACTTTGGCAAACTTTGGCAAATGCTTCCACTTTTTTTGGAGTTTGCCAAATAAAGTGTTTGCCAAAGTTTGCCATAGTTTGCCAAAGTTTGCCTTACCTCCCCCCCTATATTGTATACAATGCATGGCAATCTATACAATGTTTACAATGTATGGCAATGTATACAATGTATTTAAATGTACACTTTCTCCCAGGACACGGGTATCCTGTTCCTATCTTCTGCGTTAGAAGAACAACACGCGGGCTTACAACTTATAACAGTGTGGTGTAATCAGATAACAGCTAACAGCATGTCTGCCCTTGCTAGGGCGCTGGTGAGTCTCTTGATATTTACTTCGTGGTTTCACAGGTGAAAATTTGTGTAGAAAAAGTGTCTAGAATTAGTGTAGAATTAGTGTTGAATGTATTCAAATATATTAGATAGATTTAACCCACTTTACATTGTAGATTGTACAATGTATATCACTCGATGAACCATGCACACTTTATTTTGCGCGTGACGAAGTCTGTACAAGAGCATCGTCTTATTTCTCATCTCATTAATTAATCTTAGTCCCATCACCTCGTCACACTGCAATGCTCACTCAGTGTACTAGCACTTTGATGCATCTTGAAGATATGTTAGTTATTGGGGGGGGGGGGTTATAGTATAACGGAGGAGTTGCTATGAATCATATTTAAAGCGCATTCCTAGCCATGCTCTAAGCGTAATAAATCACTCTACAGGGGGGGGTGTCACTGTCCCAATTGTCCCAAACTCAAGAAAAAGTGGATTGGGACAGGGACAATTGGGACAAATGGGACATTTGGGACAAATGGGACAATTGGGACAAATGGGACAGAGAAAATGGAACAAATGGGACTCAAAAAAGTGAATTCGGACTGGGACAATTGGGACATTTGGGACAAATGGGACAATTGGGACAAATGGGACAGAGAAAATGGAACAAATGGGACTCAAAAGAGTGAATACGGACTGGGACATTTGGGACAAATGGGACATTTGGGACAATTGGGACCAAAGTGACAGAGACAACTGTGGCTCAAATGATTGTGTTTTTGAGTGGGAGTTTAGTGTTTTTGTTTTACAGCTTGTTACATAGCAGCACACAACCAAAACATGTACTTATTAGCACAGTAGTATGATAGAAAAAACATTGATCCATGTAAAAATGATAGATGACTGATTTGTCCAACTTTTTGTTTGTCCCAATTGTCCCAAATGTCCCAAATGTCCCAGTTGTCCCAATTGTCCCAAAAACCAGTCCCAAACTCAAAAAAAAGTAAATTGGGACAGGGACAATTGGGACAATTGGGACAGTGAAACTCCCCCCTCTACAGGCGTTTTGAATACTACTCTGAAGGTGGTTTACACAAGATCACTTTCGTGGCACTCAATCTCACATCACTTTGCAGGCGTTTTACACATCACTTCGCAGGTGTATCACACATCGCTTCGCAAGCGTTTCACACATCACTTCGCAGGCGTTTCACACATCACTTTGCAGGCGTTTCACACATCACTTCGCAGGCGTTTCTCTCTTCACTTCGCAGGCGTTTCACGCATCACTTCGCAGGCGTTTCACGCATCACTTCGCAGGTGTTTCACACATCACTTCGCAGGCGTTTCACATTTCACTTCGCAGGCGTTTCACATTTCACTTCGCAGGCGTTTCACACATCACTTCGCAGGAGTTTAACACATCACTTCGCAGGCGTTTCACACATCACTTTGCTGGCGTTTCACACGACCTTGGAAGGAGTTAACCTCGGTTCTAACGCTTTGGGTAACAAAGGAGTGGAGGCTCTCAAAGAAGGTCTCCTATCGAGCAGATCTATTGCTAGACTTGTTATGGCGAGCTGCAACATTACTAATGAAGGTAGGTATCATATTTTCATAGGGTTATTTGTTTTCATCTCCCAGTGATTATGTTAACATTTTCTTTAATTGGTATCTCTCACCATGTTATCTGTTGTCATTGTGGTGTTGTCACTGGCTTTGCTATCTGTTGTAAATGTTGTGTTGTCACTGACTATCCGTTGTCAACGTTGTCACTGGCTATGTTATCTGTTGTCAGTGTTGTCACTAACCCTGCATTCCCCCTCAGGAGCTGTTGTCATGGCCGAGGTGCTGGGGATCACACCACTCTGATTCACCTGGATCTAAGAGAAAACACGATCTCTCTGGCTGGTGTGATGGCACTCAAGTGTGCCTACGCTATCAACCACAACTTACTCCGATTACATCTCGATGTGATGAAGCGAACTAACGTGAGTGACGATTGGAATTCTCGATTCCTTATTGTCTGTGAGCTTGCCTGTCTGCCCTGTCTACCTGTCTGTCTGTCTACCTGTCTGTCTGTCTACCTGTCTGCCCTGTCTATCTGTTTGCCCTGTCTATCTGTCTGCCCTGTCTATCTGTTTGCCCTGTCTATCTGTTTGCCCTGTCTATCTGTTTGCCCTGTCTATCTGTTTGCCCTGTCTATCTGTTTGCCCTGTCTATCTGTTTGCCCTGTCTATCTGTTTGCCCTGTCTATCTGTTTGCCCTGTCTATCTGTTTGCCCTGTCTATCTGTTTGCCCTGTCTATCTGTTTGCCCTGTCTATCTGTTTGCCCTGTCTTGTCCCGTTGGCCGAATGTTTGTTTGTATGTCTGTCTTTCTGTCTCCTTTGCCTGTTGCTGTTAGGGAGCTTCGAACGTGGTTACTCTCAGTTGCCTGTCTGTACAGTCACACTGCGTCACGCTAACCTGCTTTGTCACTATTTATAGTCCATAAGTGCCTGTGGCTGTGTTTACATTCTTCTTTTGTTTCAATATCACACTGTGCGTACTGCGTATACTGTAGAGTGTAGGTAAGACGTGTATTACTATACCCGCACGAGAATAGGCGGTTGTCATGACGTCATTATCATAGCGTAATGTAGTGAGTTGATGGGGTTTAACCACCTATTTTTGCTGTGCGGGGTTCTACTATTGTGTGTACAAATTACAATATCCATCATTCTATGGTGGCATGAATATTGACCTCGTATTAACTTACCGGTAAAATCCTGAAATCGGCCTGACATTGACCAATCAGCTCAAGGTATTTTACGGTCAACTCGCGCGCTGATTGGCCAATGTTGATAAAAAGCTTATACGCTATTGATAGTAGCAGTTGTTTCCTGAGTTGAAGATTCAACTGGCTTTTTGAGATATTTCCATTCGGATTATCGGATATTTCGGTTTCTCTCAGTACCTTCAGGCAACTTCTTCTCAACTAAGGTGTGTTGGTGTATGTATGTTTGTGACAGAAGGTTATATTATCAGTGCAGTTTTTGCTACTGATACTATTGTTTTGGGACCATCCAAGCCCTGCATTCCTGGGTTACTTATGTAATTTGACTACTGAGTACTGTTTACTGGCGTATGTATGGAATTTAGGAACTGTGCCTTCAAGTGACTCTTTGATTTACTGAACACGGATCAAAAGTCATCAACTCACCACTCTTTGCCCTGATTATGACGTCATCAACTCCCCACTCTTTACCCTGATAATGGCTTCATCAACTAACAACTCTAAACCCTGATAATGACGTCACTCCCCTTCAGAATGACGAGTTAATGACGGGTCTGCTGAATGAAATCGAGCAGTACTCCGCCCGTAACCTCACCAAACACCGGAATACCTCAACTGTCCCTCCTCCCCCCGCTACTGATACAACTACTGATACTAATGCTGTGCAGACTCCTGCTGATACCCAGGCTGATGGTTGCAATGTACAGCCTTCTACTGACTTTTCTATTAATGCGACTACTGATGCTGTTGAACAGGTTATTTTAGCTTGTGTTGAATTTGTAAATCAACATTAATCTGTAAACTTCACCTTTCATTGCATTGTTCTGTTATATTGTTAACTTTACTTGCTGAACCTATTATATCTAAACACCTTTATATTTGATTGTAAGCCCATCAATTTTATTACTTTGAATCTTGTGCTTGATGATAATATTGTGATATTCGGAAACTCCCGATTCTAAACTTTCACGTGTCAATAAACTGACCCATTACATATGATAGTAAACTTTCTCGTATCAATGGTTAGCAAATATTATGTAATGGGTCAGTTGGCAACTTTTATAAAAGTTGCCAATCTGACCCCTTATATAAGATTTGCTAACCATCTCGAATATCAGAAAGCCCAAGAAGCAAGGAGTATTCAAGAACAGGTTGATTACCAGCTGGCGTTAAGGTTACAACAAGAAGAAGAGAGGTCCAGAAATAATATAAGTTATATTAATCTAACATTCTGACATCATTAAAATGTTCTAATATTATTCAAACAGTATTTCTAACATTATTCTAACATAAGATCTAACATTCGCTGTCTGTGTGTTTACTGATTAATGATGATTATAGTCTCTGCGACAAAATGAAAGAAGCTGATTTTTAATAAATAAATCTGATTTTAATAAAATCAGATTTATTCATTAAAAATCAGCTTCTTTCATTTTGTCACAAAACTATAATCATTAATAATCAATATTACGACTAATAACTGATCCGATCATTCAGTTAAGAAACATTCAGTTAAGTCTGTGTGTTTACTTTTGATCTAATGATTTCTATCGAGGATCAAATGGTTAATTTGGTCGTCCTTATTTGATCGACCCTCTGAAATTCCAATCCCTCTTCCCCGCCAGATTATGAAGAGAGAAGAAAAGCGACCTCTCCCCATCCTATCTCCTCCAATGACCGGCACCCCAGACCTCACCAAATCCTTCGGATTCTTCTCCGGGCACTACATGAAGTTGAAGCAGCGCTGGGATCACAATGTCGGGATTTATTTGAAGGGAGGGGACGGAGCCCTCGCAGCTTCCCCTGGTGAGTGTGGAAATGTACAGAGCAAAATGTACATTGTACATGGTACATTGTTTATTGTACATTGAATATTGTATATTGTGCATTGAATATTGCATATTGTGCATTGTACATTGTACAATGTAAAGGGTAAATTGTACAATGTATATTGTACATTGTTCATCGTACATTGTTCATTGTACATTGTACAATATACACTGTACATAGTAAAGGGTAAATTGTACAATGTACATTGTACATTGTTCATCGTACATTGTACAATGTACATTGTACAATGTACATTGTACAATGTACACTGTACATAGTAAAGGGTAAATTGTACAATGTACATCGTACATTGTACAATGTACATTGTATATTGTACATCGTACAATGTACATTGTACAATGTTCATCTTGTACATTGTACATTATACATTCTACAATCACAAATAAACCACTAATTATACATCGTCACATCTTCACATTCCCTGAGATTCATACAGTTGCCCTTACTCAAGGCAAAATGCTTCGATCTATATAAAATGGGAGTGTAATTAGATTTTGTAGTTCGGTGGTTGAATGGTTTGTGCTACTCATTCTGACAGTAGTTTTGGAAATTCTACCGCATGCATGCTGACGTCTTGTTTCAATGTTATTCCTAATGAATGCTTCAAACACATAATCTTCACACTATAAAATTTTGAAATCGTCGTTTTGCTCGGTCACCTCACTGCCTCTCACGTGATGCCCTTTGTGTACCAAATAACCATTCAGGCGTTTAAATCTGACCTTTGAATTTGTACAATACAGAATTCTGTAACCA
Organism: Beroe forskalii; assembly: GCA_011033025.1. NCBI lineage: Eukaryota > Metazoa > Ctenophora > Nuda > Beroida > Beroidae > Beroe > Beroe forskalii. The sequence continues at coordinate 827,059 of WFMF01000005.1, forward strand.
ATCAGGCGTTTTAATCTGACGTTTTCCCTCCTAGGTACTCACGAGTTTTACGCTAAATCTACTCCTGCGCCTGATAATAAATCAGATGATGAGGAGGAACAGTTCGTTGATGCTGTAGAGGTAAATATACTTCAACAATCCGGCATATGATCAGCGGGCTGATGCACCCTGAATGGGCTCTTAACGTCCCATAAATGATCCGGGTGTGCCTAGGTGTTACGCGGCGTATTACGCCCATTTAAAATATATCTTAATATCGACGGTGTTTTAGTTTGTCCACAGGTGACATCGAACAATCAATCAGCGCTTCAAAAGACCGTTAGCTCACGTGCTTATCGTTAAATGACGATTTCAGGCTCCTTCTTGTAAGTTACAACACCAGTTATAATCGTGTAATCTGCAGGCCCAGGAGAACTCAACCCTGCCTCCCTCCACCCTTCTCCTATCTTCACACCCACCCAATAAACCCCTAACTACTGCTGAACTCCTTGCGAAGTACAGTTCAGATGCTTCCTCCAGAGGTGAGCAATAGGAGGGGTTTGGAGAATTATAATGGCGTCATTGTCATAGCGTGTTGAACTGATGACGCCTTGCTTTCATAAAACTCATTTGTGTCTATCACTACGTGAACTGATTGATATGAAGATGCGGGTTTTTGTGTGCTTGTAGTATTTGCCTAACTTTTCACAGGCTTACTATGCAATATGCATGTCGAATGTTGATGCTCACATCATAATAATAGGTCATCCTTTTTACAGTTCACTTTAATTAAAATATAAACGTTACAGTAACAACTTATATATTCCTCTTATCAGATTCCCAAAGCAGTAGGCCCACTGGAGATGACAGACCCAACTCCCACACTTCTCTTTCCTCAACTGATATCTACACTGCTCCTTCATCAACTGATATCTCACCCACCAGGGACATCTTCCAGGTACTTTACAATTTATACCTGCAAAGATTCCTTCGGTGCATGGAAACTTGCTGTTCTCCCCCCCCCCCATCGGTTTTGATTCATCGGGATTCATCCCTAACCTTCGTTAATTAAACAAGAATAAGAAATAACTTTTGGTCTTAAAACTCGCTCTTTACTGTTCAAAAGCCGTACTAATAAATGATTATCCATCAATTGTACCACTCTGATTTTATCAAACTTTATGAAAACTAGTCATTTCGGCATAAGTTATTAAAGCCACCCTTATAATCTCCCTCAGGATTTCGACAATGTTTGGTTTGGAGGGGACACTGCGCGTTACTCCCCAGAAAGGATTCCCCCGGAATTCCCCTTCACCGCCTCTTAGGATCAGAAGAGGATGAGGAGGAGGAGGAGGATGCGTCATCTGCTGCCGTAGGGAGTGAGTTTTAATTGACATCTCAGGAAGATGGATTATTGATAAATAATCGCTCGTTTAATTCCAGTATTTCAAGTAAATTTATTATGAGAAGTAGTTCTGTTCTACTACTTCAGTACCAGCTATAATTCCTTAATTAATTCATAGAAATCTGTGACTGGTTACTTCTAGTTTTACTGGACAACAAATGCTTCGACTTCTTGCATTTTCCTGACCTCGTGATTTTCCAGGGGGAATGAATCCACTGTACAAAGAGTCGAGTACCTTCGCTGAACCGGCCAGTGAGTCCTCTGACGTCATCCTACTCGAAGATAGTCTCACGCGAAATATCACGCAATCGAGTGAAGTCACGCAATCCAGTGAAGCCACGCAACCCAGTGAAATCACGCAATCTGGTGAAGTCACGGAATCCGGTGAATTGACGCAATCCAGTGAATTCACGCAATCCAGTGAAGTCACACCATCTAGTGAAGTCACGCAATCCAGTGAATTCACGCACTCCAGTGAGATCACGCGATCCAGTGAAGACACGCAATCCAGTGACGTCACGCAGTCTAGTGAAGTCACGCAAATCACTAACGCGTTGCCTCCAAACGACGCTGAGCAATCAGCGGATCTCACGCAGCCTCCTGAACTCATACAGCCCATTTTGAACAACAATTTGGATGATTTTTTGAACGAACCATCGCCAGTACATTGAAATAACGGAATTACTGATTAGTGATTCAGATGAAATAATCTGTTATGGTCACTCGATTGTTTGTGTCTAGGTTGCGAAATATAATCGTGAAGTACGCGTACCAATGCCAGTCCTGATTAGGAATTTAGAATGAAACTATATGTCTTACTAGCATTATAAAGTTCCTAATATTAGTATCTTACTATATATAATGCGTGTTGTTAATATATATATATATTTATTTATTTATGGCGATTCGTTTTCAAGTAGGCAACGAAATTCTTTTTTCATCGTGTTGCAAAACTTTATAATAAATCAGAAAATAATACGAGATTTTTTCGGCCGCCCTGAGGGGCGTGGTGGGCATGCGCCCTTTTTTTCGCAAAATTAAACTTTCGAATTTTTCCAAAATTCTTTCGCCATCGAGTTGCTTATGATGAATAAAAAATTTTGAGAATTTTGTCCGAATAATTGAGTCTCTGAGGGGCGTGGGGGCCACGCCCTTTTTTTTTCGCAAAATTAAACTTTCGAATTTTTTTCAAAATTCCTTCGCCATTGAGCTGCTTATGATGAATAAAAAATTTGAGAATTTTGTCCGAATTATTGGGTCACTCTGAGGAGCGTGGGAGGCCACGCCCTTTTTTTCCGCAAAAATTAAACTTTCGAATTTTTTCAAAATTCCTTCGCCATCAAGTTGCTTATGATGAATAAAAGTTTTGAGAATTTTGTCCGAATTATTGGGTCAACCTAAGGGGCGTGGGAGGCCACGCCCTTTTTTCGGAAAAAATAGATTTTCGAATTTTTGTCAAAATTCCTTCTCGCTATGGAGTCGCTTATGATGAGTAAAGGTTGTGAGAATATTGTCGGCAATATTGGGTTACCGTTGGGGGCGTGGGAAGCTTTTTTTTTCGCAGAAATTAAATTTTCGAATTTCCCCTCCAAACTCGCTCGGTCAAATCACTGTCAAAGGGACATGTGGCCCTTAGCTCATGCGGCTGCCATCATTCGCCGTCCGTAGGACGGGAACCGACTAGTTTATATGATGTGCCTAATTAGGTCACTGTATTACGATACAGCGTAATCGTTTAAAAACCCTCCCTCACCCTCGATGATTGATATGTGAACGGTCGCAATTACCAATTAATGACAAAGCATTGCCTATCAGATATGATCATGACTCCAATCGAGTTTTCTCGTAACATTTCCTATTTTCTTGACTTAGCTTTAGTTAACCCTTTAGCAAGGAACCTTTTATCGTTGATTCTTGAGGATTCTGCTTTACACATTTTAAACTTTCAGTTTCAATAACATTTACTACTATGTAAAAGCCTAGATGCTTTCTTATATCACTATGTTTAGATGCCACAGTAAAATAGCCGGTACCTATAACTTCACCTATGCTCCATTTTAAACCATGATAATGGCGACATAACTTTATTATTGCCAACTGTGTGTCTGTGTTTGATTGACTGTATGAATTCCAATGCTGGCCGTTGGCGTGTGAAATAGAGAACTTGTATAAAATGTACTTGTATTCAATGTACTTTTACTAGTATTAAATGTACTTGTACTCGTTCAAATGTCTGTCGAATGAAAATGTGTCGATCGCTTGTGTAATTTGATGGTGAAAAGTCCAGGAATGCTCTTGTTGTGAAAGTGATGTTTTGAGTTTAAATGATTGATAATTTTTGTAATGTGATTTATCTATGATAATTGTTATAATATTGTGTAGCGATGCAAATTTATCCTGTGTGGATTAAAGTGCAAGGAACTTTGCATTGATAGGAAGCCGAAATTTGAAAATCGCTGGACAACTATAGTTAACCTCCATGTCTGTAAGCCTTTTGAGACAAAGTAAAGGGCCGTTAAAACCACCATATTCACTGCGCGATGAATCGTATTCCTGAACGACTTGAGAATTCTACTTTCGAATCTTGCATCTAGTTCGCTACTGTATTTCACATTTATTTAAGGTCCTTCGATAAATTCTGAATGTTTTATTTATGTTCTTTATTAGGAATTGATTTCCCTCTGTTGAATCAAATTGGGACGTTTTTGTATAAAAATAATTGGTTGTCGAACTGATTTCAACGATGATTGGAGGAGTTGATTTAGGTCAAGATTTGAGAAATAATTTGATTTGTTTATACAATACTATCATTATTTATTGATTGATGGAATATTATAAATGTTTTTGTTTGTGCTTTCGAAAAAATTCAATATTTTGCAGATTATCTGACGTCATTTGCTGATTCGATATTGGCAATGATTTCCTGATTGCAGGACGCAAAACTCAAAGGATATCGCTACCTCATGGAACAGGCGAAGGTCTTATCAAAGTGCAGCCCCCATCATTGCTTCAGATTTAAGTGCGCGCGCTCAGCGCGGCGCTCGCATAATTTCTACATGAGCTGTTATGGTTCTATTTCCTAAACCCGCATGGTTCCCCTATCATGTGCGATTAATTTGAATAAGAATTCAGGAATTGGGATTTAAAAATAAAAGCAATTGTTTGTAAAAGGATTTTGTTATTTCGATAAAAACTTTAGTGGTTCTTTCTCCGAATTGAGAATTCAATCATTCATTTGCTCTAACCAGATCCCTAGTTTTACGCAATACGCGCGCGCCCCTGGTTAGGGGAAATCATTCATTACTTGGTGAAATGGTTCGAAGGATGTTACCCTACCCTCGCGCGCGGCGCAACGTTCCACATTTGGACGTAACTTTGCAACCTTGATAGCCATCCAGTCAGAAGAAATAGACGGGGCAGCGTCCGTCGTCGACGGGCGATGTCCGTCCCTTTCTTCTTCTGCCGAAGGCGCAAAGTGACGTCCAAATGTGGAACGTTGCGCCGCGCGCGCGAGGGTAGGGTAACATCCTACGACGTCCGTCGATGAAATGGTGCTCAATAATTGTTAATATTTGATATTGATCAATTGGGTTTCCTAAACTTCAGTGGTTCTTTCCCCGAATTGAGAATTCAATCATTCATTACTTGGTGAAATGGATATACGTGTTTAGCAACAATTGGGTATGAGATTAGAGATGGTTAAATACCATTATGCTTACTTTACTTTACTTTTACTTTATTGAATTTGTATGTATGCTCAAATGTCAAATGACAGTTTCAATTTGAAGGACAACATAAACAGTTATATTCAATAAATTCCAATTACTAAAAATGTAAAAGTACAATCCACATTCCACAATTTCATGGTACATACAAAAAATAAATAAATTAATAAATACAAAACATTTATTCCATGCTTAGACTTCATCATTCATAAAATACTAACTGCTCAAAAATAGTTTAGCCATTTAAATATCAAATTCATGGGGTATGGACATTTCATCTTTGATATCATGACATTTTTTCTCAAAATATTTCAACTGCAAGCAAAGGTAGAGTTATCCTTATATTCTATTATACAGTCCAGTGTCCACTTAACAATTTGGTTATGTTTGTCATGATCATACTAATGAATGTAAAGTTTGCCCCATGTGCTTCTATCATGCACACCTCTATTACTTGGATTATCAGTTGATGAAGCAAACACATTACCATTCCAGGGACCACTGCATCTTGATTGATCACATCGGACTGTTGTGCAGGTATTCGTAGGATCCAGGGACATGTGCCAATCCTGAATAGAAATCAAGTTTAGTGATGACGCCTGATTAAAGACAGAATAGATAAATGCATTTAATACCCTCCTACTTGTGAGCCCAATGCACAAAACTCATAAAAATGAATAAGCAACATCAAAATTGATCTCTAAATGCACTAAGTATGAGGATAACTTGCAGTTTAAAGAAAAATCATTTTGCTTATTGTGTTTAGGTATGTAACTTGCCTATTGTTTTTACTTTTATGATTACTGTTCATTCAGATAAAGGTAGATAGATCTTACCATTGCTTTACTTGAATAACTGTTAGCCATTCCAGCTCCCATTAGTCCACACCTAGTTCCCCCAAAGCCAAGAACAGGGATTTTGTCTTCAACTGTCTCTTGCAAGGCACAACCTATAGTGTGAATTGGTACAGTAAGAATCAATAATTAACTTGACCAATTCAGAATTACAGATCCTTTAAAAGTTATACCTGGATAATCTTAATTTCATACATTAAAGTTATACCTCAGCCTAGATATTGTATGATAGCCATACCTGCACCTCTGCTTTTCTCAGGATACACTAGTAGTGCTCCATGGCTTCTCCATTGATCAATATCAGAGTCAACATGATAACCAGGTTCCAACACAGGCTCATTGGTACATGCAGTAAACTGGCTTAGAAATTGGTGTAATGTTTTCTGGTATTCTCCCAAGTAGAATGTCATGTGTCCAAATCTGAAAATGTAAACAAGGTCATAATGCAATTTGGCAATTAATTTGTATAGATATTATCAGTTAATTTTGAAATATCCATGAAGTTCATAAAGTTGACCAAATAAAATCAAAATAGGTTTGATAAGGTAATGTAGGATGTAGGCATTAAATAATTTTGAAAGTTACTAACCTATCCTCTACCATTAGCTCTTTTCCAGTAACTTCATTCCATGAAACCCCCTTGTAATCTGCTTGTTCAGCTGTTAGAGGATTTCCAAATGTGTCAGTATTCCTCCAGTTAGTCAAGTTTCCCTTGCCCCATGAGACCACTTCATCTGTATTGACAAATGAGGCTACTAGAGTCCAAGCCATGGGTTCGAAATTTCGGACAGTCTGAAGGAGAATATATTTCAATTTCAACCAAAATAACCAAAGTACTGATATTAAATGATTATTTATCAGAAATCCTTTAGCATGATGCATTTAATCATAACATTTAATCTTACTTCATCAGATTCCTACATACCATTTTACAGAAAGCTTGATAGCTGTCTCCATTTTCATCATACAATTCATATACTCCAGATGATAAATCGATTGAGATTTTGAGCAGATCTCTGCAGGAGTGTGGCTTCATTTCAGCTATTTGACGTTTGATCCTGTCATTACCTGATGGTAAGAGTCGATTTATGCCTAGAATGTGTCTTGTATTTTATTGATGAAACTCTATGACATGGAATGTTGGACCTCAATAAAACCAAATTATTTGTGATATAATCGTAAGCAGCTTACTTGAGGGTAAGACGATATTTTCAGGGCTTTCAGGACTTGGTATGACTGGTTCTGTCTCGCTTTCTTCATAATAATCCATTCCATCCCTCTCATGTTCATCGATATCATCAGATGCATCTTCTGTAAGTTGATTGATATAAACATGAACGCTTAGCTTAGTGAACAATTAATAATATAGCTCACTTATAACCAGAATAATAATATCATTTAACTATAAGATTTTCTTATTATCTGATTAGTGATTATATACAGTAATAGGATTCCTTAAAATGCAATTATTGAAAATAATTGCACGCCAAATAAGCATGCATATTTTAAAATTTGACTTTGAAATATTATGTTGGTTAATCTTTGTCTCACCTGCTGGGCACACATCGAAACAAGCAACTTCTCTGAAGAGAGTTGTGCAGTTGAAGTGGTCAAAGCAACTTGGGTGTTCCATTGCCCATTTTGGACATGTTCTTGTCCTCATACACGATCTCATCTGAGAATAAAGATGAATTTCACATTCCCCAAAAAAACAAATAAATTTTCCTTTAATAAAACCAACCAATGATCCAGCTAGTATGAAATGAAAGTAACTCTGATTATCAATTCACAAGGATTGTACCACTGTACTCCAGATTTCTAACCTGTGGCTGTGACCCCACCCCACATTCTCTCCCAGATCTCTAACCTGTGGCTGTGACCCCACTCCACATTCTCTCCCAGATCTCTAACCTGTGGCTGTGACCCAACTCCAGATTTCTAACCTGTGGCTGTGACCCCACTCCACATTATCTCTCAGAGTTCTAACCTGTGACTGTGACCCCACTCCACCTTCTCTCTCAGATTTCTAACCTGTGGCTGTGACCCCACTCAAGATTTCTAACCTGTGGCTGTGACCCCACCCCACATTCTCTCTCAGGAATGCAGCTGTAGATAGCAACCCACGTTCCAAGCAGGAGTCTCTCGTCAATCTGGTGGGAGACATTGCTTGAGTTTCACTCATTATTACTTCACCTAGAGTTCTAAATTGGAAGAGCAAAATCTTGCAATTATTAATTTCAAAGAATTTCAGGATTTAAAAGATAGCTCTTATTGAGTTTACAGTCAGAAAACTCATGATTTCAACACAATATATATACACGTGACATCACTCATATATTGAACTAATCCCATAAGGGTCATTGCATGGTACATCACAGGTCCCCAAGGTCACCAGGTCAGAGCAACCCATGTCCAGTAACCGGGAGCAGTTGTTGTGTGCTGAACTAGGGCACGAGTTCGTAGCCAGGCAATCCCGGACCTGAATAATTGAGTAATATGTGGGAACTTTCATATGGAACGATGCAATAGTTTTCAAACAAAGGGTTATATCAATTTTAGATTATAAGCCCTAACCAATAAATGAATGACCCCTTTATGATTGTTTTCTTAATCCCCTCTCAAACAAATCCTTTCTATCTCCCTATACACATTGCAATTAATAATTGAATTGAATTGAATTTTATCTCATTAAAACTGCCTCTTCATGCTGATTGAATATTGTGTGATAGATAACGCCAACCTGTAGCTGAGTTCCTGCTTCAGGACCACACGTGTCGTGGTCTGACGTGTGGCACTGTCCGTGTGGTACCCAGTCTCCGAAAGGCTGAAAAAGAGGGTGGTAAGGGGTGGGATATAAACTATATAACCGATACATTCGGCAATTTTACCTCCCCCTACACATGTTTTCATAGTCACATCAACTCTCTCGTGGTTTCTCAGAGGCGTGTGTCAAATTGAAACTTTACTAAAACACAAATGATTGATCAATTTCTCAATATTGCACAATTCTTGTTGAATTCGTAAACTCCCTGAACTGACATTGATGATGAACATTAAATCCTTGACCACTCAACTAAATTACTCACATCTTCACACGTCACGTGGCAGAGTGTAAGTGTATACAAGTCCGGACAATCAAGGAAACTCGGACAGTTCGTCTTGTTCAGCCTGGAAATCGAAAGTTTGCAAAATTAAAATTCAATTGGCTTTTTGTATAACATAATAAAAATAGTAAAAGACACAAGTATTTTTCCTCTAAAGCGGTAAGTTGAAGCGGGTCCACTCCCTGGTTTTGGCAAAAAGTCAAGATAGGCATTAGCCAACTTGGCACTTCTAGGCGCTGATCAGCGCCTTCGGGCATGAATATGCGCCTGTAGGCGCTAATTACCGCTCATAACGCCTAAGTGGCATCTCTAGGCGCTGATCAGCACCTTGGGGCATGAATTAGCGCTCAGAGGCGCTAATTATCGCTTATCACGCCTTAATGGCGTCTATAGGCGCTAATCACAGCTTATCGGCGTCTATAGGCGCCTACCTACCTCTCGGGACAAGTCTGACTGAAGTAGCAGGAGTGCACGTGGACTTCCTCTCCCGGACCACACTCATTACCGTCATCCGCCATGCAACCCCCGAAACTCATCAAGTCTCCTAGCCCTGGTGAGAGAGGGGTTACTGGAACGCAAGGATGAAGGATTTCTTTTGTGAGAGTGGGTTGTTGTAATGAATCGTGTGGAAAGATTCAAGTTCTTTCAAAGTTTGAGTAAATATCTGCCATAAAAGCCTTGGGCCTACCACGGGTTACTCTTTGGTACTCTCGATGCTCTCAATACGATTCTTTTTAACAAATCATTTATTTCATGTTGAAACAGGAGACTCATGACCGACCTTCGTCCGTCTCGCAGGGTACAGTGCACGGCTCCGCTCTAAGGGCAGCAGTACAGGAGACCGGTGAGGTACAGCCGAATAATCCCATGCAGTCACCTTCGTCAACACACCGGTGATTCTGAAAAGGAGGGAAAATACCAGGTGCAATTATTAGAGGTAAGATTTATAGGGTATAAATTGTACCTTCGAATAATTGCATCTCGAAAAGTAATAAAATTATTGCGAAGAAATCGACTTTCGGGCTTCTTGGATACTGGTCAGATTCACGAAGAAACAAATTATAATCTATATTATATAAGGCAACTAACGGATAATGGTAAGAGGAAGAACTTACCATTATCCTGTGTCCATCTCCACATTTCTCCAGAGATGCGGAAGGCATCATACACTTCCTCATGACCAACCATTCCACATCCACATCTTCTTCAACCTAAGTGTATGGTCAATAGATGACAAACTAGGTAGTAGGTAGGTATAGTAACCAAATAACCAGGTAAAGTTAAACTGTAAACGTTGGTCGTTGGATGATAGAATATAGTGTAAGTTAAAATCAGAATCGTGTCATAATATGAAATCTTTATATTTTGATGAAAATAAAATAACGAAAAACTCCTTCTATTCATAACAATCATTTAACATATCCACTTGATGACGTCATCTATAAAACATACCTCATCTGGACAAGGCACATCGCACTCAATGGCTCGGAAGAGAGGGGAACATTCAGTTAGGTCTCCTTGACAACGCAGAGACGAGGATGCCCATCGAGGACATGACTTGGAGGTGTGGCACGATCTGACCTGGTAGATAGAGACAATGTGGTACATTAGTGGAGGGGGATAGAAAAGGGGGGGGGGGTAGTGAATTGGGAGGGTTAGAAAAGGGGGTCTTTGAGAGGTTGGTGTTAGAGAAGGAGGGTTAGAAAATGGGGGGCGTTAGAGAAGGGCTGATAGAGAGAAGAGGAATTAGAAGGGGGTAGAGAAGGAGCAGTTAATAACATTTGCAGCGTATAACCTTACACATAGCTTCCCGAAATCCGGAAATTCAAAATCTGGAAGGTATAGACTACATTTGAAATCAACAATCAGGTAAATCTTCGGTACCTGAGTGTTGGTACCAGGGCCGCAGATTCCTGAGCTGGGAATACACTCGTTGCCCCACATGGCAACCCAGTTTCCTAGCTGTTCTGTGCACGATACCGGGCAGGGTATTGTCCTGGAACGAGGCGAAGCTGAGTTTTATTTACTTATTTTTTTATTTCATTCTTATAGTGCACTAGTTTCATGAGGCGAAACAGAGTAAGATTAGTGAAGCAGTACCACTAGGACCTAGGGGGCGTTAATTAGCGACATAACTGGGAAAACGGTTGGTGGGCTGATAGATGGACACAGAATTATCGCCTTACCTGTAGAAGTCAGAACAGTTCCAGGGATCATTGCATTCCTCAGTCGTTGTCTTCCTCTTGCAGGTTTTGGTGTTTACACAGGATCGAACCTAGGAATCAATTGCTTTCAAGAATTAAATATTTTACCTATCACTAAGTCAGGTTTTGGTGACATAATTCAATCATGAAAATGGTGACATTTATTGGTTTTAAAACTTAAAAGTGACGGCATTCAAATTATCCAGATCCAGTTTTGCTGACACCAGTCACCATCCTATCTCCACATGACTGATGGCATCCATAAGGGTGCCAGTGAACTGTCCATTGTGGAGGGTTGCAACAAACTCCCGTGTGGAGTGAAGTAGGTGGTTGAAAAACACACAAATACTTCCCAATCTTCACAATGCACAACCTGCCGGATTGCCGGTTATGTCGGAAAAATGGAATAGTTTATTCGAGTTACCTGCATCTGTGTTCCCTCGAACTCCCCACACCCTGTAGTTACCTGCATCTGTGTTCCCTCGAACTCCCCACACCCTGTAGCTCCTAGTGTCTCACACTCCCCCACATCCTCCCACTCTCCCAGGTCTTCTGTCTCCTTCTCAGGCTACGAGGAGAGAACATGTGACAGTGGGACATAAATCTAATTATAACTTGTGGTGAAGTTCTGGAATAAATTACAAATCTACTCATTCAAAAGATTCATTCGAAGGTTAGAATCAAGTATCAGTATTAGTTGGTAATTCTAAAAATTTGAATCATCAATACTATTGAATTCAATCATTGTTTTTAAGGTACTTACGGCGCAAGGTACGGTACAAGCAATCACGTGGAAGAGCTGGTTGCACTGGAAGAAGTCATTAGGATCATTAGAGACACAACCCTTCTCAAACTTGTAGTAATCAAGAGGACAGGAGTTCTCATAGAAACACGAGTATACCATCACCATCTCACCCTGACCACATCTGAAAGAGAGGATGGTAAAATAAGTAAATAATGTTCTAATAGAAACACGAGTATACCATCACCATCTCACCTTGACCACACCTGAAAGCGATGATGGTAAAATAAGTAAATAATGTTCTGGTAGAAACACGAGCATACCATCACCATCTCACCTTGACCACACCTGAAAGCGATGTTGGTAAAATGATGTCTCTACGAGGCGAATCGTTACATAGCTATTCGAGAACTGAAACTGTCGCCATCCAATAGTTACGTCAACCAGCTACTGGAAATTATCTATAGATAACTGATGTCTGCGTAAACTGGTGTCTGCATAGACTGGTGTTAGCGTAAACTGGTGTCACCGTAAACTGGTGTCAGCGTAAACTGGTGTACCAGCGTAAGCTGGTGTCAGCGTAAACTGGTGTCAGCGTAAACTGGTGTCAGCGTAAACTGGTGTCAGCGTAAGCTGGTGTCAGCGTAAGCTGGTCTCAGCGTAAACTGGTGTCAGCGTAAACTGGTGTCAGCGTAAACTGGTGTCAGTGTAGACTGGTGTTAGCGTAAACTGGTGTCACCGTAAACTGGTGTCAGCGTAGAGTGGTGTTAGCGTAAACTGGTGTCACCGTAAAGTGGTGTCAGCGTAAACTGGTGTCAGCGTAAGCTGGTGTCAGCGTAAACTGGTGTCAGCGTAAGCTGATGTCAGCGTAAACTGGTGTCAGAGTAAACTGGTGTCAGAGTAAACTGGTGTCAGTGTAAACTGGTGTCAGCGTAGACTGGTGTTGGCGTTATGTGATAATCAGACAATGTAGTGTCCTTTGAAGTGTTTTTTATCCAGGTTTTCAGCTTGTGACCACCCCTATGATATCACTAACGTATTAGGGTAGGGTAGATGGCATCCCCCAGATTCGTATTCAACCAGTGTCCCGGGCGAACGGTCCATGGGCCGGACTTCTCTCTTGCTCACGAACAATCCTGGGAGTATAGAAATGTTGTGATAATATGATTTGTAAGAGCAAGGAGTCTCGCCACAGGTTAATAATCTCGATGATGTGGGTCTTGTTGACACTCGTCCTAGCACTAGTTTACCCATGTTGACGCCAGAATTAACTTGCTGAGTCTACCACTCTACCAGTTAAGATTTGACACAGGCAGTTTATCCTTACCACCAGGTGACATAAACAAACACCAGTTCAATTTCAAAACCGCTCTTATCTTGACACCAGCAAGTGGTCACATCTTCGCTCTAGATGTCATATTTTTACTGTTATATTAAAGTTTTAAGTGGTGTTATGAACACTAACCACACTCCTCAGAACAAGTCGTAGTTCGGAACAGATCAGCACACTCCAAGAAATTAGGGCTATCGCACTGCCCCAGGAAGGAAAGTAGTCGTGGACAGGTCCCCGTGACGAGACACTCCCTCCGCTGAACCTGCGAGGGGACGGATATTTCAACTCACGACATTTGATCTCGCGACAATTTCATCTCGTTATATTTCAACTCTGAGCAAAGGTTGTGGTCTTAGTTACGGTAAGGGCTAGGGTTAGAGTTAGGACTGGGACAAGAAATGTGTCGAGATGAGATGTGGTGAGTTGAAATGTGGTGAGATGAAAGATTGTACGATGAGGTGTGGTGAGATGAAATGTGGAAAGTTGAAATACTAAAGTACTAAGATTTACGAACCTGGCGTCCCGGACCACACTCAGTACTCATCATGCAGGGCCCCACGTCCACCCAGTCTCCCACACTGCCTGTATAAATAGATAGATAGATAGTAGATACAATTACAAGTTCACTTTAATGTCAGCCCAAATTGGGAAGTTTGTTTGGGCTGACAGGGACGACACTGACGACTGCCTCTCCTTTTGGACAGCAAATTTTGTAAAATGGGAGGTTTGAGCGAAGCAAATAAAACATTCAACAGGATTTGAATGTATTTCTGCCTCCTTTTCTGTTACCTTTCTCTAAGTGGTACTCTCCGTGCATTGCCATGAGGTTCCTGAACCTACTGCTCGGATATTACTTGCTGCGTAGGAAGAGCGGCAGTTCAAATCTCACGGAAATAACACGTCCTCTGCCACCAGCAGAATGTCCTGAAAATAACAGGGAATCAGAAGAAATATAGAAATATATAGGCTGGGTTAGTCCACACAGTTCACAGTACAATGAAATTGACCTGTCAAGTGGTTGTCAAAATAATAAATATATGTTATGACATCTCACTGGGACAAAAGAGTTCGAGAAAGTAATTATAATTTTCAATCATGGTGTAAGGCAAAATTTAATCACTTTATCAAAAAAGCTCTCTGACGCACTACGTTGATCACTGTAACACATGTTCTGCTCAATATAAAACATTGGATGACGGCGC